>JAJMBU010000038.1:0-120359 GCA_030565405.1 Ogataea paraovalis | reverse complement strand
TACTGCGCTGAAGAACTGAAATTAAAAATCCATCAGATCACGATTACATAAGCACAATGATTACATAAAATTAAGTAATATGATTATATAATAAACAGTTTTTTTTTGTGTTATGTGTTATGGCAGGGGTCAGTCATAACAACTTGTTTTGCACACCCCTGCCGAAGATGAGGTACTCAACTTGCACGTTAGATTAGGACACGCCTCGGTTAATCAATTGTATATCGGTCTAAAGTCCAAATTTACACATGAACAGATTAAAGCGACACTTAGTCAGTGTGAGATCTGTGCGAGCAATCGTACGTAAGCACACAGGTAAGCGAACAAGAAGAGTGGAAGAGTTGGAAGTTGGTGAGGAACTCGCTATCGATATGATAGGACCTATTGCTGGTCAATATGGGTTGCTAGTTACAGAAGTTAGAACCAATTATTGTCTGGGAGAGGTCCTTGACCGCAAGTCAGAGATGTCCAAGGCTGCTATTGTGCTGTTAAGAAGAATGAGTAATATACTAAAGATTAATTCTCACCATATTGTTTATATAAAGAGCGATAATGAGCTAAACACTCTCGTCTTTAATGAATTTTGTGATGAACAAGGTTATTCCTTAAGGTGTAGTGCTCCACATTCGTCTTATCAGAATGGAAGTGCCGAAACTATCAACGGATATATTAGACGTCGTATGGAGCTCTTGTTAACATCGTCAAATACTCCTAATGAATTTTGGACACATGCATTTCGACATGCTCTGTATTTGAACAATTCGGTCCCTCGAATGAATGGTAGTAAGCTATCGCCATATGAACTCATAACTGGAAAGACGATGAAGCCTTAGTACTCAAATTTCTTACCTTTTGGATGTCGAATTTATTCATTTGATAGACGCCAAAAGCTTTTCAAGAGAAGTATTGACGGGGTCTTTCTTGGATACGACAAGACCAGCCACATTGCTGTTGTCTATGATGTTCAAAATGATGTTGTGATTCGGTCCTCATCATTTAAAGGCCTAGCACACCAATTTCCGTTTAAAGACACAAAGGAAAAGTACTATGTTCCTCTAATGAATAGTACAGATGTGGATGGATCCAGTGAATCTCAAGATCCAGATTATGTTGCCGAGGAGCCATGGATACCAGGTGGTGGTGGTAGTGGTGGTGGTGGTGGTGGTAGTGGTGGTGGTGGTAGTAGTAGTGGTGGTAGTAATCGCACTGGAGGTGGTGGCGGCGGTGTTATTAGTTCCAGAGACAACACAACACCGATGTCGGTGTCCTCAACTCCAGAACCTCAGTCAGGTCCTGTCCAACAACAACAAAGTTCGCCAGAAGATCAAGATCAAGAAATGATCGATGCTGCTGTTCGACAACGTCGTCCTCCTGTTGAACACAACTTGTTACCTATTAAAAAGAAACATTCAATTGTTCACTCTAAAGTGGTGAAATCTCATAAACCAATCATACAGGTAACTCGGAAAAAGCTGGCTGCTTTACAAGGAAAGACACAACGTCAACTGGAATATAAAAACAACAACAAACTCGCCATTGAAGCATCTCCGGTCGACCCGACCATCGACGCACATAAGCCGATCGACGTAAGTCATGAGGTCGATAAGGTCGACGCTGCGTCGCCCACGTTCTCGAGAAATCAAAACAAAAACAAATCCATCGGACAAACCACAACAACCTTAGATCCACATCTACAAGCTGATGAATCCTCCTTAGCTCTCGTTCTGTCCACCAGGGAAGTCGTTCTTCATCAAACTGTCAACCAACGACCAATATACCCCGTGAATCTTGTGGAAGAGGACAGCTCACCCCAAAGGAAAGTGGCGAAGTACACTAATTCTATAGCATATCAAGCTAGGGGAGGAAAGAAGATTAATGAATCACCTGTGAGCCAAGCTTCATCTGCTCCCGATATTAATGAAAAGTACAAGTATGAGAATCCACAGACTTTCAAACAGGCCATGCGGCCAAAGAAACACATGGAATTGCTGAAAGCCTGCAAAGATGAAATGAAGTCCATCAACGACAACAACGTGCACAAGCTGGTACACACGAAAAAATTACCAAAGGACCCCGCTCCCCCTACTGGTAAAGGGGAGATGGGTGTTCAATGTTGAAAAGGAACCTGATGGATCTGAAAGGTTTAAAGCACGTGAAATTTGTTGGGTTCCGCTATTGGTACTTTATAATATGAAGTGAAAACTTAATTTACTATAAAAACTATAAGTTGGAACTAACTCTGATTAGGGATAAATTGGTCTGTATTTATAGACAAAATCATGCCCTAGATCGGAGCTCAATTTTAGACTTATAATCCAAATGAAACATCTGGCTTATCTAGGTTTCACACTGCTAGTTAGCCTGTTTCATCCATTCTAGGCTTATCTGGAAATTCATATGTTTCAGGCATTGTTTCCTTATTACATATGTTTTGAAACATGTTTCAGGCATTGTTTTACCGTCTCTGAATTGTCGTCTACCTGCTCAGCCTTATCGCTTATCAGCAGAAGTTTCATCCGCATTCGCGTCAGAGAGATGTCTCGCCTAAAATAGTTTTGCGCGCACCACTCAGATTTCACCAAAATCTCTAATCTTTATTCCCATGCAGCACCGCCAATCCTGCACCAAATTTAATGATTAATAGCTTAAGATGAAGCCAGAGACCGGGAGAATATTGTAATAGAAAGAACAACAATTTCAAAATTACTATTATGGGTTGTGCAAAGACCATATTTATCCAGACCATTTTCCCAAAACAATCTGTCATTGGAAAATCGGCTTTTTTCAAATCTGTCCCCCTGTTTCAAAATCTCTAATCATGCATAGGATCTTGTTTCAGTTCATTACCAATTTGAACAAATGTTTCAATCTCAGCCATTGACTTCCAGATTGAGCATTGATACATTTATCATTTCATACTATACTAATATTAGTTCTACTTGATCTATTATTATTGCTATAGCTAGTACAGCTCTCCAACTGCATCAACATCAGTGGTATACTGGTTTACTGTCCATTCTCCATCGTTATGTTTACTTCCTATCCGACTATCTAGTATCAGTCGTAACACAATAAATAACAGAATATCCAACCATCTCTGTATCAGCACCCTGTAGCATTATCGATTGTGGCTGTACATTTGGCACCACCTGAAGCTATTAAATATTAATCTGATAACATAAGTACTTACTTATAAGGCAAAAATATCCAGAAGACGAAAAAGATTGATATCAGAAATTCACTTTATTAAAAAGTCTGTTACAGCTAAGGGTATAAGGAGAAAATTCTTAATTGTTTATTGTAGTGGAGGCTCTCAGCTTCAATTCAAGCTATATATCACTGAAATTGGCAAAGAATTGAGGGAGATACAAGCTCGATCGTCAAAGAAGTAGGATCCAAAAGTGGCGTAGTAACATGTGGCTAGTGTTCCATCACGTTACAATGATCACGTGACAAGTGACACATAACACATGTCTGTTTTCAGATTATGTTAAGTTGGTTGTCCATTCATTCATTATAGTTTGTTGGTTCAGTGGGTACCCCTTTTTTTTTTTCATTGTATTGATTTGTATTAATTTCTGACTCTTTAGGGATTTTAAGTATTCTCTACTGAACAAGCACGTTTCCCAAAGATTTCAATACTTTTTGACCTAATTAACTATGCATTTTGTTTGAAACCAATATTCTTTAAACTTGGTTTTTATTTCAGTTTTGAAATTCTCTGGTGTTTTCAAAGTTTATCTTGTTACCTTACTATTGTTACTGAAACTTATTTTCTATAGTCACTTTCCTATTTTGAAGCATTTTCAAGTTACTGAGTTGCCACAGTTTTACTTTAGAGATTTTGGTTTTGGCAGGGTTAGAAACATTTCCCAAATATTATACTTAGGTTACATAAGACAGTTTTAATCAAACATATAAAAAAAAATACATTACATCAATGGCATAGGTCCAATAGTAGTTTAACTTTACTCTCAATTAACTAAAGAAACACAGGACACAAAGCAAAAAACCACAGAAAAGAAAAAACATCACGTTCTTTTTCTTGCCATGAGAACTTAACAACCTTGCTTTCTTTAGTAGTAAGCTAATTCTTGTATCTCTTGCTTAAGCCACTATACACGAATCTTTTAGAAAATTGCTTATTTTTATCAAAAACTTGCAACAACAAACCGTAGTAAATAGAAGTTGATCAACTTTTTAAAATCATTATTTTCAGATTCGAATAACTCGTCATTGTTTATAATCAATACCATCAAAAATGCGAGATCATTTTCCTTCCAGACCTTCACTGTCAACATTGTAAGGCATGAACAATAAAAATACCACTTTTTTCAAAAATTCCCTCTTTCTATAGGTTTTCTTATTTTCAGCAATTGGTGGTTCATTTAACGTACTATTATTAACAAACTCAACCGTTGGCTTACAATTTCTGTTTTTAAAATCATCGACACTTGAGATTTGGCTTAGATTCACCTCACCAATTAGAGGTACGCTTCGAAGGCAGGCAAGGCCATCAGTTGTCACATCTGCAAATTCTGTTTCCATTGTATCCATTGCAAACTTGGTTATTGAGTTCTTGGGTGTAGGTGAAAAGACAGTTTTAACCAAGTCAGCAGTCGTTTCACTATTGAGAGAACTTGACAGATCAGATCTCTTAGATGACTCCGAATTTCTCAATGACAAACCATTAGGCAGGACATCACCAGATTCTGGTGTTATAAGTTGAACTGTATGACTAAACACAATTCCATTTTGAGCCACCAGCTGATTTCCACTTCCTTCTCTTTCTTCAATTTTAAAATGACAATCTTGCTCGTCATCATCATCATCATGATCACCAAGAATCGCAGTATCAACAAGCGCAGTTTCCAGAATATATCTATCCACAACCATTCTCTTAGTATTAGAATCTTTCATTAGGGTTTTAGAGTAGTACGTAGCAGACGGCAAATCGGACAATGCTTTGGAATCCAACGAAAGCTGAATGATACTGGCTTCAACGGAAGCCATACTAACATCAGCAGTAGGAGAAGAATATAACGTTGAATGTTTGGCATCATGCAAGTATTTTATCTCATCTTCCGCATACATCGTTTGCTTACGATTGCCTGGTTTCTTGTTGACTGCTGCAAAGTTCAGTCCAATTGAAACGTCTGATAAGTCAGCCATCGAAATCAAGTCAAGCGAATCAGTTTCCAAACTAATCATCTGTATAAGGAGTGATCAACATAGTACATCAAAGCAATACAACGGAAAAGAAAGACCAAAATGTCGATTTGATTAGCCGCCAATTCAGTTAAATTCAAATTAATCAACTTGTCAATTCAAGGCGGTGCCCAATCATCCACACTTTGCAGTTTCATAGCCAACTAACTGTCAAAAGAGAAGAAGAGGAGGAGGAGGAGGAGGAGGAGGAGGATTATGAAATGCTGGTCAGTGAGATTAATTGAAGATGGAGTTGTAGTAATAGTAACAATGGTAAGAATCTGTTATTGATGACTACTAATTCGATGACTCCCTATAGTGGACCACCCCAAACAAACCCTCATGTGATGGAACAAGCAACCAAAGGGATTCAAGCAATCTGTCGAAGAAAACTTGAAACAGTTCAATTCATAGTCAGGTGAATGATCCAATCAGAACTCTATCTCATTTGATGTTGGTGTAATAGTCGTTCATCAAATTCAGAAAAACAGTAGTTGTGGAGTGGTGGTGATTTATATACCACAGGTCAATTTATCGAACCAGCTAACTAGTATATGTAGTTCAGCACCACCTGACAGGCAACCTGGTAACCAGGTTACCATCCCTGTTGAATCATGACTTGAGTATGACCTTGAATCGTATTCCGTTTACTTCACAGAAACCGAAGCCCATCATCGACAGTGTTGCGTCTCCCATAAAACGGGATTCTTCCAGCAAGTAAACAAAAACGAATGAGCACATAGAACGTCATCCAAGCGTGATCCGAATCAGCATCAAACAATCGAGCAAAAATACAGAGGCAAACAGGGTTGGAAAGAGAGTAAAAGTTGAAGCAAATGGCATAAAATTGAAGCAAAACAGGAAAACAGAAGAAGACACGTGACAGATTTTGTGCTCCACGTCGTTTCCTAATTTGCGTTCCATTTTCATTATTTCTGTCTTTCTTTCCTTATTTCTTGTCTTGTGCCCGCTTTTTTTCTATCTATTATTTCTTAGTCCATTCTTCTACCTATCTATCTATTTATTTATTTAACTAATTGTTTTTTATATCCCCTTTCAACAATTAGATTCATTTGCATCTCCCATCAAATCCCACAGAGGAAACAGACACCCGAATATATATAGATATAGATATATTTATAACAAACCAGAATGCTATCACTCAGGAGATCAGTTATCTGGCTGATGACTTTAATCATCGTGATTGTCCTTATGGGACTTGCCAGCTCAGATAAAGAAGTGTTGAAGACAGAATTACAGGAAGAAGCTAAGTATCTAAAGGAGCAATGGGACCATTTGGATCAATTCAAAGCAAAGTCCGTTGACGATGGTGATAGTGGCAAAGATGAAGTTGGAGACGAACCGGAGTTGGAACCATGTACTGTGATCAATCCATTGACCAACCAGTTCTTTGATTTGCGTTCATTAGGAGCGCTGGGATCGGAAGGTTTGGTTCAAGCTTGGAATGCCAAAGGGTTCGATTACGGTAGAAATTTCTCGTTGGGGGTATGTTCGACACCGTTACGACAATTGAGCCACATTTCGAACGACGATTTCATCGACATTGCAAACAAAAGTGAAGTTGGTGGTTACTACACCGATGAAAACGGACACAAGCAATCGATAGGTCAATGGTCAACGGCCCCTAAATTTAGAGGACGTAAGCTGGTTATGGAATATTCCAACGGCAGTTTTTGCAAAAAAACGCCTGGTGGTGAACTACTTCGGAAATCCACCATTTTGTCCTTCAGCTGTGATAGAGAGATCATGTCTAAAGCACAAGTTTCGTACGTTGGATCGTTACACGATTGTTCGTATTTCTTTGAAGTGAGAACGATCCATGCATGTGCCACTGCAGCTAAAGAGGACGATTCTGCCATCATTTGGATCTTCTTCTTTATCTGCCTAAGTGCATTGGGTGTTTACCTTGGAGCTGGGCTCGTGTATAAATTTTTCAAGAGGTTGCAGTTACATCAATCATCCTCAGCACAATGGAGAGGACAACAGAAGGGTTATGTTCCTGGACAGGTGAGTAATTAGATATACATCGGTGTGAATAGAGAGACAGGGGTTTACTAACAGAGTTTGAAGTTTAGAGATGAGATGCAAGCTAATCGATATAGGGACAACGTTCCAGAGTTCAATGCATCGTTTGCAGACGGTGGATCGCTTGTCGGGCGTGACAACGAGTTGATGGACCTGCTAGATATTGAAGAAGGCAGGGTGCATAGTCACTAGCAGCATATATATATATAATCACCATAAATACATACAATAATAAATAACCGAATTCAGACAGAGAACGATGAATGACAGTATGAGTATACAAAAATGAAACAGGATTACTTAATCAGTTACCCGGCCTTAAAAAAAGACACAATTTGAGTTTCGCACGCAGAAAAATACAACTTTTTTGATTTTTTTCCTCGTTTCTTTTTTTTCAGCGAGTGAAAATTTTCTTTGTTGGAAATTTGGTTGCTTTTCGCTTTCTTAGCAGAATTTGTATATATATATTTTTTCTTTATCTGCTTGTAATTTTTTTTTTCTTTCTCCTCTTCTCTTTTTTTTTCTTTTCTTTTCTACATAGGAAGTTTTATTCACATCGTCTTCATAGTAAAAATGGGTAAGGAAAAGTCTCACGTTAACGTCGTTGTTATTGGTCACGTCGATTCTGGTAAGTCCACCACCACCGGTCACTTGATTTTCAAGTGTGGTGGTATCGATAAGAGAACCATTGAAAAGTTTGAAAAGGAAGCTGCCGAATTAGGTAAGGGTTCTTTCAAGTACGCCTGGGTCTTGGACAAGTTGAAGGCTGAAAGAGAAAGAGGTATCACCATCGATATCGCTTTGTGGAAATTCGAAACTCCAAAGTACCACGTTACCGTTATCGATGCTCCAGGTCACAGAGATTTCATCAAGAACATGATTACCGGTACCTCGCAAGCCGATTGTGCCATTTTGATTATTGCTGGTGGTACCGGTGAATTCGAAGCTGGTATCTCCAAGGATGGTCAAACCAGAGAACACGCTTTGTTAGCTTACACTTTGGGTGTTAGACAATTGATTGTCGCTGTTAACAAGATGGACTCTGTTAACTGGGCCGAAGCCAGATTCGAAGAAATTATCAAGGAAACTTCCAACTTCATCAAGAAGGTTGGTTACAACCCAAAGACTGTTCCATTCGTCCCAATCTCTGGTTGGAACGGTGATAACATGATTGAACCATCTCCTAACTGTCCATGGTACAAAGGTTGGACCAAGGAAACCAAGGCTTCCGGTGTCGTTAAGGGTAAGACCTTATTGGATGCCATCGATGCCATCGAACCACCTGTCAGACCATCCGACAAGCCATTGAGATTGCCATTACAAGATGTTTACAAGATTGGTGGTATTGGTACTGTTCCAGTCGGTAGAGTTGAAACCGGTGTTATCAAGGCCGGTATGATCGTCACTTTTGCTCCAGCTGGTGTCACCACCGAAGTTAAGTCTGTCGAAATGCACCATGAACAATTGGTTGATGGTGGTAAGCCAGGTGATAACGTTGGTTTCAACGTTAAGAACGTTTCCGTCAAGGAAATCAGAAGAGGTAACGTTTGTGGTGACTCCAAGAACGATCCACCAAAGGGTTGTGCTTCCTTCAATGCTCAAGTCATCATCTTGAACCACCCTGGTCAAATCTCTGCTGGTTACTCTCCAGTCTTGGATTGTCACACTGCCCACATTGCTTGTAGATTCGATGAATTGATTGAAAAGATCGACAGAAGAACTGGTAAGTCCATGGAAGCTTCTCCAAAATTCGTCAAGTCCGGTGATGCTGCTATCGTCAGAATGATCCCAACCAAGCCAATGTGTGTTGAAGCCTTCACTGAATACCCACCATTAGGTAGATTCGCCGTCAGAGATATGAGACAAACCGTTGCCGTTGGTGTCATCAAGTCTGTCGACAAGACCGAAAAGGCTGGTAAGGTTACCAAGGCTGCTCAAAAGGCTGCTAAGAAATAAGCAAATTGAATGAATAGTAATTTTGTTTTGTTTTATTTTATTTTCTAACATAATTTTTTTGCTCGTTCCTTTTTTTTGTTTAAAAATTAATTATTGCTTATTGCTTATTAGTTTTTTCCCCTTTTTATTGTTTTGAAGCTAATAAATGAAATAGTAATACCTATATAAGTGCTTTTTTTTTTAATTCAAACTTTGATTCTTTTATATTTAATTCGTTTCCTTGTAAATTATATGAAGACAAAAAACTAAATACTAATTAATCATTATCAAAACTTCCAATCTCCACTTTTGCCTCCTTTCTTCTCCAACACTTTGACCCCACCGATAACCATCCTCTTATCAACAGCTTTGCACATATCGTACAAAGTGAGTAACCCACAAGAAACACCAGTCATAGCTTCCATCTCCACCCCGGTCTTACCGTTACACTCCACAACACACGTACACACGATTTCGTTTTCATGACTGTTGATCTCAAAATCAACCGAAACTTTGGAAATCATGATCGGATGGCATAGAGGGATGAGGTTTGGAGTTTGTTTGACGGCCATTATCGAAGCAATTCGAGATGTGGCCAGAACATCACCTTTCTTGTTCGATCCGTTGGTGATTTGGTCGATTGCCACAGCGTTGGAGAATTTGATCGTGCCTGTGGCAACTGCAGTTCTTGATGTTGGAAGCTTGTCTGTGATGGACACCATGTGTGCTTCTCCCTTCGAGTTCAGGTGGGTTAGCTTGGTGGGGGTTGTTGGTGAATCTACTGATTTTTTGGTGCTTGTTGAGTGGTATCTACGTTGTTGGAAAGTTGGATTATTGATGCCTACTTTGTAAAAGAGATGTTAGTATAATTGAACTTTGTGTTTTTTTTAATAAATAAATAAAGAAAAGATGGTATTAAAAAGAGGGTGAGTGAGTGAGCGAATGTGTGAATGAGTGAACGAGAGAGAGAGAGAGATAAATATAAAAGAATTGTAGTATTATGGTTCCAGACAATTTTATCTATAAAAACAATGTCCTATTAGGTTTTCTCTTTGTAAGTTTGGTTTATTTATTTATTTATTTATCTATTTTCTTTTCATTTCATTCTTCATCCACCAATGAGGATCATCGGTCTGTTAGGCATGTTTTCCAACTCGCCCAATCCTGCATGTTTCTCTTTCTTCAACTTGACAGCCTTGCCGATTTCACTAAGGATGGAATCATCGTCACGCCCCTGTAAGATGAGCTGTTTCAAGTTCAATTCCTCATTACCGAACAAACAAACTTTCAAGTTGCCATCCGAGGTGATTCGAAGCCTAGTACAGGTCCCACAGAAATCCGAAGTCATCGAGGTGATAAATCCAACTTTGCCCTTGAAACCGGGGATTCTGTAAACTTTTGCAGTTTCGCCATGTTTATGTTGCAGTGGCTCTATCGATGGATAGCTCACCTTGATGTTCGATAGAATGTCATCGTACGACACCATCTTATCGTTGGACCACTTGTTCCCATCAAATGGCATATACTCGATGAATCGCACTTCGATGGGTTGATCTTTTGTCAGTTCGACAAAATTGATGATCTCATCATCATTCACGTTCTTCATCACAACAACGTTGATCTTGATCTTGGGAACTTTCAATTCCAACGCTTTGTTCAAAGATTTGAAAACTGCACTCAACCCATTTCTTCTAGTTATCAATTGAAACTTACCGTTAATCAGAGTATCCAATGATAGATTCAAAGAGGTCAGACCATTATTGAACAATTCGGGCAATTTGCGATGCAATGCCAACCCGTTGGATGTAATGCAGATCTCTTCCAATCCAGGCAACAAATGCAACCGTTTCACCAATTCGACAACGTCCTTACGAACGGTGGGTTCACCTCCAGTCAACCTTATCTTACGAACACCTTGCTTGATGAAGATGGAAGCGATTCTCACGATCTCATCAGTAGTGAGTAGTCGTTCAGTGGGAGACAAATCGATTCCTTCTTCGGGCATGCAGTACACGCAACGGAGGTTGCACCGTTCGGTGATGGAGATCCGCAAGTAGTCGTGCTCCCTTCCGTAATTGTCAGTTAAAAAATCACTGAAAGATTTGATTGGTTTCGAGCGAAGTTGTTGCAATCTTGACGAGGTAGCTGGTACTTTTGTTGCTCCTGTAGGTGATGGTGGTGGTAACGGTTGTTGTTGCTGGTCGATCTGGATCTGAGTGGTGGTTGAAGCTGCAGAAGAGTGTGGGTTCCACACGGGTCTGCTGTATGTGGCAAATGGCCTGCAATGGGAGGATCTCAGCTTGAGTAACATCACCTGCCTGTGTGTGTATATTATGCGTCCACAACTTCAAGAAGAGAATAAAAGAAGAAGAAGAAGAAGAAGAAGAAGAAGAGTGTGAAAAAAAAACAAGATAGAAAACATGTAGATAACGAATAAATCAAGCTGAATATCAAATCGAATCAGCCGAAATGGCAACTCGGCCTCTCCGCGACTTCTTCCCGATTTGGCAATCCTCATTTTGAGCAGCAGCCATTATATTAATTTTGATTCCACATTGTGTTGATCTCTATATTAGTTGACTACACTCGATACACTGTATATTAATTAAGTTACAGCTATATATATATACTTCCCCTTTCAAGTACAAATGTTGCAGGAGGAAGAGGAGGTTGCAGACGATAGGGCCATCCAACGCAGACCTTCCAGATTGGTCTACTTGGAGACGTCGGCTCAAAAACTCGACATCAGAGCACACCAGAGAACCTACCAAGGTGCCTATGTCAGAACCTGTTTGGGATCGTTGTCATTCTCGCTGATAGTGTTGAAGCTCTTCAGCACGGAGTTCTTCTCGATAGGCTTGGTGTTCAACTGCTATGCGATGCTGTTGTGCTTCATCAGCTACTTACGGTCCAAGCAGATCGATTTGTACTTCATCAATTTCGGGGATTCGGATTGGTGGAACAAGAATCGGCTTGGAGACATTCCTAAAGTTGATCGTGATGACTACTATTTTAAAACGAGTGGGAATTTTGTTCTTTGGTTGAGTTTTATTAGCTTGTTGTGTTACATAGCTTTGTTTGTTTTACTTCTAAGAATATAAGGAATCCCTTTACTCTCTAAATAGTAGTGTTTTTATTCGTTCATTTGTATAACAACAAATTGGAGAAAATGTATGAAGAACAAAGAATGATGAAGAAAAAAAAAAGAAACACAAGGGAAAGGTGGGTGTACAATCAGAAAGTAGGATTCACATTTAATCTAAAAAAAAAAAAATAGTAAATAAGAATATAAGTACACAGTATGTACAATAACTAACGCTTATATCAATCTACCTACTCTTCTTTAACACCACCAGCACCACTAACTTCAGCTTTTTCAATCGAAGCCTTATCAGTCTTGACATCACCGGCACCAGCACCACCATTCAACATCGACATAAATCCACCACCGGATTTGAAAGGTCTCTTCAAATCACCAGCAGCAGCTTTACCAAACACATGGATTTGAACCAAGTTGGATTCAAAAGCACCTTTCAAAGGTGAGATCGATTGCATCAACAGTGGGTTGGCATACTTCATATAAAGGTGCATGAATCCCATCATGGCCAAACCGGTAAACACACCTTTGATCGAACTTTGGATGTTCTTCAAATCGTAATCTTTGACGGTAGTCACAGTCAACTTGGATTCGGTTTCACCAGCCAATGAGTTAGGTGGCTCGACGTACTTCAAGGTGGTTAAATCGTTCTTCTTGATGATCAACTGTCTGGTGTAAAGGTACACCAACAAAGTTAGAAGCGTGCATGTAGCGTATAGGACTCTCACCGCTAGTAAAGTGAATGGGTCTTCGAAGTCAAGTCTCTTGGAGACTTGCATCATGACCAACATCATGACCAAATTCGTGACTGCGGGATTCATGTCGAACGGATGACGAATGCAGCAATTAATACAGCTAATAAGATGTGAAGATGAGTGGATACAAGATAAACAACAAAGAAATCCAACAAAACTTTGAAATCGCCACCGTTGAAATTTTCGTCCATCGAGATAAAAAAATATAATGGTTCATGATTTGGTGCAAAGGCGTAGTGAGTTTTTTTTTTAATTTAATTTTTTTTATTATATAATTCAAAAATTCAGCTTCGATTAGATTTATATTATATTTATACTTTCTAGCTGGATTCTTTCTTTTTACCTAATCTAAGGCTTTGAATATATTATCAAATAAACTATATATGGGAAACACTATAAAAAGGAGTAATCTAATCCTCAATCATAACCTTGATATTACCGTTGGAAGGATCCGAACTGATTTCCATGGCTTGCACGGCCTGTTCTAGAGGGAATCTGTGGGTAACCAAGGAGTCAACGTTGATCACCTTGTTGGCAATCAAGTTGATACAAGCAGGCCATGAGTCATGGTATCTGTTGATGAACTTGACGTCGATTTCAGCCAAAGAAAGGTGCATGAATGGGAAGTTGTTGATGTCACCTCTACCAACACCCAAAACGGTCAAAGTACCACCTCTTCTGGTGACGAAACCACCTGTAATGATGGAAGATTCGACACCGGTACATTCCAAGACACATGGTGGTTGCTCATATTCGGTTGGACCGAATAGCTTTCTAATCTCTTGAGCATTATCCCAGTTAGATTTCTTTGTATCGATTTGGTAAGTCATCACTTCTGGAATCAATTTCTTAGCGAATTCCAATCTTTTAGCTGAAATATCGGTGATTAAAAGTGGAGTAGCACCGGAAGCCTTAGCTAAGGCCAAAGTACATAGACCAATTGGACCAGCACCTGCCACCATGGCAGCTTTACCTAAAGTGATCTGAGATCTTTCGACACCATGATAAGCAACCGAGACAGGTTCGACCAAAGCACCTTGAGCATAAGTCATCTTGTCTGGGATCTTGTGAACGAATCTTTCATCGTGAACCTTGTATCTTTGCATCAAACCGTTGTAAGGATAAACCGAGGAGAATTCAACCTCTTTACAAAGGTTGTAGTTACCATCCATACAAAGGTAGCACTTACCACATGGTAATTGAGGCTCAACAGCGACTCTATCACCAACTTGAACTTTGGTGACACCTTCACCAACGGAGATGACATCACCACAGGCTTCATGACCTAGGATACAGTTACCTTCAACGACCAACTCTCCAATCTGACCCATCTTCCAAAAATGAACGTCGGAACCACAGATACCACAGGCTCTAACGTGAACCAACACTTTACCGGTACCTGGAGTGTCGATTGGGGCATCTTCCATGAAGATGGTGTGCTTTTCGTTGACGACTAATGAAGGGTTGTTTGGCTTTGGTAAGTTGACCATGATGGAATTAATGAATTAGCAGTAAGTAATTGAGTAAGTAAGTAGCAGGGGGGGGGAAGGAATACTGATAGCAAAAAAAAAGGAAAACAAGTCAAGAGAAACAAACCGGGGACATACACAACATATATATATAACAAAATAAAAAACAAAAAACCCAGCAAATCCGAGAAAACAAAAAGCAGTAGTCTTGCAAGTGGAAAAAACGGAGCAGAAAAAGAAACATTCCCCAGAAATTCCCCCACACAGATGCTTAGATTTCCGTTTCGGGAAGCACATCCTGCGCCGCACAGGACATCCACGCCATGGCTATCTTTCCTCTTTGGGAAGCCGTGTTTGTCAATGTTAATATGTTAATGTTTATATATATATATTTTAGCGGTTGCAACGTCGTGCTGAGTGTTGAAATGTTGAATGTTGTATGCAATAAATGGAGAGACCGGCTGTGCCGTTTCATGGCGATGGGCTACATGCTCTTATTTATATATATATGTATATATATAGACGTGTGTAGCTGTCTGTGTATCGGCCAACCACCTTCTCGTTCAGCACATTGGGTATGCGCAAACTCCAGTTCCCAGCACTCCAAGACGGGCACTTTACACCAGTTAATTCTGCTCGTTGCAGAAACTTGTCCCTCCTCCTCGCTCACCATATCTATTCAGATAGCCTATCCTGCCTCCGATGTGGTCCTCATACTGACAATTAATATTTTGTGTGATTGATCGATCAACACGCGTTTATTACCTGCTTATTTTTTTTTTACTTTTATATATATATATATATATATATAGACACATTTTAATCATCAAATGATACCTTGATCCCATATTCCTAGAAGATGAACGACGATTTCCCTATTTCTTCAAATTGCTCCCACCAACTGTACTCAACTGTCCCATCTATCCCTTGTTTCGAATCCTGTAAATTCCACTCGCTGTACAAAAAATCAATCAGCAGCTCAATGTTCTTGAAATTCAAGTAGTTTAAGCTTTTCTTGACGATAAAACTCACAACGTCTCTATGCGCATCGCTTAAACAATGACAACCAACAACCAACAACGGGAACAACAGACAGTGTTCCAAGATTTCCTCGTTTTCATCCTTAACAAACTCTTGAAAATCTAAGTCCGAATCCGATTCCGAGCCCGCGGTTGGATCCAACCTTAGATCTCTAAAGTTACTATCGAAACTATTACCCACCCTGGAACTTCTTCGTGGTGAAATCGAAGTTACGAACTCGTTCACTATCGATTGAATCAAAGGGTCTGCGATTGGAAGCTTTAAAAACACTCGATAGTAGTAGATCAGTCCAACGTTTGCAAACGCGCTCACAAACTTGAACCATGCATTTGTCTTGATCAAACCGATTTTCGAAAGGTCAGACTCCAATTCGTTCAATTGAGCTGCATGGACCGGCTCGATTGTCGTCGCTCCATTTGACGGTAATTGCCTCCTGAAATAGCAGTATCCTAAATTACTCAAATTCGTCAATCTTTCCAAAACCTTCAATAATGGATCATCGATCGATAAGTTGCCAAACCAACAGTCTTTGTTACTGAATTGGTACCAATAACTACCAGGGAAAAACGACTTGTCTCCAGTTAATATACAGTACGTCAAATCCATCGTATTGAACATCGATAACATTCTCGTTGTTAACTCACTTTGAATACGGAATATAAATTCAGGGTTCGTTTTGATAATACGGTGTAAAATGGCACGCGCACCGTATAGATGACGGTGTGCAATGCTCGAATTCTCCAAATTGATTATACCATCCAAGGTACCCAGCAATATACATGCGTTGAACAGTTCTTCGTCAAACTTACCTTCCGAGGAGGCCTGATCCTTTAAATAATCGGTGAAAAGCTTGATCGAATCAGACCTCTGTTTCAATATATCAGAATGGGATATCATCATATTTTTCTCATTGAACATGTGGTAGGAAGATAAAGTCAACACAATGTTATTCATTAGTGGGCTAGAATGGATTCGTTGGTTCATAGAATGTAATGGGATACCCATTGCATGTAGCCTTGGCGTTAATATTCTCGTAAAATAAAGTAGTTGTTGATCAGGCGAAGGTATGGGAGATGGGGATTTGAAGAAACTGAAACTGAAATTGGGATTGAAAGCAATATCACTGTCAATAAAAGGTAACTGACCCTGATCCCATCGGCTGCCATTCATAAACATAGAATTTGAAATCGGATTCGGTGACACCAGCTTAATCTGATTGGCAGTAGTAGTAATAGTATTTTCAGGATTATCATTTTGGAAATAGTCAAATATAACAATATCTCCGTTCCTTTCATCGCTGTTGTAGTTGGTTTCCGGGAAATTCCAGCCAGGAGGAGCTGCCTTTTCATCAGCGTTACCTTCGGTTAGTTGATTATAGTTACCAGTTGGTGGTGTATTTGGAGACGATTCTGTAGAGCTGTCTTCCGTCTTCTGCTTCGGCTGCAATTGCTGTATCGAACTTGTCTTGTCTTCGACGACTTCAACCCTCTTGTTCGGATCATTAATGCTGTTAATCAACGTCATTAGAGGTTTTTGATGAACCCCGCTGATCATAAAAGTAGAGCTTCCTCCTCCACCAACAGATTGTCTCTTGCGATTTGAATCATTTGTTGAGAAATCAGGTACTATCCCATTCGTGGTTATTATCGGATGCTGAGATGAAGACGAGGCCTTCCGTACTGTTGTAGTTGTTGCTGTTACTGTTGTCGCCGTGTCATTTTGTCCCAGTGAAGAAGAGATGGTAGAAGTGTTGATGTTCAATATCTTTCCCCACTTCAAGTTCACCTTGTCGTAGTTGCAATCCAACGAGTCCTTCAAACACCGTTTACAACTCGGCTTATCTAAAGAGCACTTGACTCTTCGTTTCAAACATCTGTTACAGGAACCTTCCACCGTCCGTATCCGTTTTGATTTCTTGTAATTTGGGTCTGCACTGGAATCCAAACTCATTGCTCATTGCCGATAATCCAGCTGAATTCGACCCCCGATGGTTGTGGATGCATCGAAGAGGAACGAAGATCCATTTTCCCGTTTCATTGTTTTGTTTAACTAGTTAGATTTTACTTTATTTGCATAGTCAATTTGCCAGGTGGAGCGCAACCCTCCAGATTATGTAATATGCGTATTCAAATTCGGAGTTCTATATATACCGGGAGCTGCCCGGCACGTTCACTATACTACTATCACTTGTTCAATTAATCGGCAATTCTACAATCATTAATTATAGTTATATATATAAATTTATTACATGATTTATTATATTGTGTATATGCAATGAATTATATCTATTGGATATCATGGATTACATAATATACGCAAACGTATCACATACGGTGATTAGCTAAGCTAGCGAACAGTAGCTCATTTTAGAAGCTAGCTGAAACTTTTATTTATATATAGACGTCTTTTACAATTCTTTGACTTCTTGTGTTTTATTGTAGCCTCTAAGGAATAGAGGACTCACACGAAAAATATATGGTATGGGGTTTATATTGCGCCTTAGAACCGGATGCTCACCACGGTTGCACGTGAGGACGTCGGGCGGGCTTATCAACAGGCAATCGAGCAGGACTTTGTCTACCACCATCAACACCACAACCATACCGGATGCTGACAAGTTCAGACGACTACAAAAGAGTTTGAATTTGCTCCACGATAACACCATCAAGCAGATTGATGTGGATAATAAGAATATGGTAGACGTGAGACGGAAGTTCATTAGGAGCAATTTACAACTGTCGTCGGTCGAATACTTTCACGACCGGGCATCGGTGGATGAGTCTCAAGCAGTTAAAATTTTCGAAAAAATTCCTATTCAAGATGCCATTATGGAGTTAAACTACGATGCTTCTTTAGTGTTGGGACGGAACAAGAGGGATCTGTCCAATTACAATGCGCTGGTGAGTCGGCTACCGGATTGCATATGGGATGCGGAGAAGTTGAACGATTGGGTGACCAAGTTCAGTGAGGTTAACTATGGTGGTGTCAGGGAAAAGAGTGCATCGAAAGAGGAGAAAGCGATACAGATATTTGACCTGATTTTGGATTTCAAAGGGGAGCTGCTAACCAATGATTCGTTTTTCAAGATTGTGAAAAATCACTGTGAGAGATACAGATTGATCGAAGTTACCAAGACGTTGAAAGTCATGAGGGAGAATGGATTGAAACCGGACATCAAATTCTACAATTTGATCATCAAGACCATTTTATATTCCAACTCGAAGAACCATTTGAAACGGTTGAATAGAGTCCTCAATGATATGCAGAAGGATGATGTGAAGAGTGATTATTTGACTTGGAATATCGTTGCTAGTGGTGTGCGAAACGTTGCAAATAGTTTAAAGTTGTTGAGTGTGATGTTTAAGAATAATATTCCAGTGAACTGCTTTACGGTCTTAGAACGTCGTCTTGGATTGAAGTTCCCCATTTATAATGAATTGGTGAACGGTACTGGGGAATTCATAGACCCAGAGGTTGCTTCCCAGATCATCGAGTACTCCTTTGAAGATTGTTTGAACGTCATGAACGACGTTCCACTTTGTGTAGAGTACTATGAGAATTTGACAAAGTTGACGAATTCCAAAGGTGAAAGACTGATTGACAAACCCGATTTTGAGAAATACTTGAAGATTTTACATAAGCTGTTGTTCGAGATTAAAAATCTACCGTTCAGTCTAGCGTACCTAAATAGCATGCAACGGAAGCACATGAACCTGTTCAACGAAAACGTGGAAAACAAATGCAAGGTGTATGCGATGCTTACTGAGTCGATGGTTCACTTCAAAAACTCACCGAACTGGGATTTTTTAACCCGATTCTTCTACAAGCAGTCGATCAACCACCATACTGGTAAATCCCTGGTGAGTCTAGAGTTGAATAGGCAGTTGGATGAGATAGCCATGGATTTGAAAATCGTTGGATTCAACATCCACAACGTTCTAACGATGTTCAATCAGCGTGAGACGCAGCAGGCGATCAACGATTTGAAGTGGATCGGCGAATTCCCGTTATGGGAGTATGGTGCTAATAGTATCAAGTTCAAGAGAGCTTGTAATTGGGTAGGCCATTTCCAGAATGAGGCACACACTGGACACCGTGGAAGGAGTGCGGTTGGAGGACGTGGAGAACGGTCAGGAGATTTGGATTATTTGGGTGTTGGTGACGAAGAAGAGGAAGATGATGCGGTGTATGATTCCTGGGAGGATAGGTTCAAATGATGATAAGAATAAAATGATTTATGATATAATATTGGTATTTAATTTTAATGAATGTTATAACACAGTTATAGTTTTACGTGGTTATTTTGAGATGACTTAATAATAATTGTTATGGTTTTTATTCACGTAAAGCTATACACGTTAATATATAGAGTCAGTATGGTAACGCCAATGGGTTGATCTCTCAACAACCTGATGACGACTGTTTCCAGTCCTGAGATGCCTCCATCTAGAAGAGCTTCCCCGTAAAGTGACAATTAAGAAAGACAAAACAATAGAGGACCGAAATACTAAAGATCCAACGTTGATGATGCGTCAATAGTCACATATAGTCGTTACAGATGTATTAGTTTTTACAATAGAAATGGCTTTTATTATTATTATTATTATTTGGTTTTATGAATGCTAGTATAATATATTATTAGTTACAAAGAAAACTGATTAAATTCTTTTCTGTATTTTTGTTTAATTTTGTTATAAATCAACCGAAGAATTGAAATATTTCAACACCACTTCTCAACCTTTCAAACTTACTCAAACAACCTCTTTCGTAATCATAGAACTCCTGTAACTGTTTCAATTCATTGATCATCAATAGCTCATGTTCTTTGCCTCTCACATCATCTCTACTGATTTTATCCAACAAGATCTTGTTGACCTCCTTGGCATCTTCGATCAACTCCAACAGTTCACCCATATTGAAAATCAACGAGTTTTTGAAAAGATCCAAACAGGTGGCCAAGTTGAATCTGTAAGCGTACACTGCCCGCATTGCGGATCTATCTTGGGTCTTTGGGATCTCTTGTGATTGTAAGATGTGGAATTTTTGCAAGCTTGCAATGACGCTCCTCACGTGGCTCTCCCTCATTAGAACCAGTTTACTGATGGATTTTTCGTCCAGTAATCTATGTTGTTCGACACAGTTCAATACACGGATAGCATCCGAGCCAAAAATGGATCTTATATACTGTTTTAGAGTGTGGCGTGCTAGCAAAGGTGATAGAGTGGTGAATGGGATGTAAAAAGTGTTTGTTGATGATTCGGTCAAGAATGGGAATTTTGTATCTGCTGCTAAAAGTTTCAAGTGATGCATTAGCAAAGAAGATGTTTCAAAAGTGTCATCATCGTCATCATCTAAGTGGTTTCCGTTGCCATTTCCATTGTCATCATCATCATCGTTCTCATCATCATCCGACTCACCTCCAATGATACTCTGGGGTTCCAATTTAATCTTTTTCGACACTTTGAATTCATTCCCCTGTTGTTTTCTTTTTTTGGTTAGAGATGGATCTGATATGGTACCAACCAAATCGTTTACAGAGATGTCAAAATGGTGCCCATTCAACTTCAACTCTTTGAGTAGATCGTTTATAGTCAAGTTCATACCCTTTTCTTGATCTTTTAATTTCAATCTTGCATCCAATTCTCTCAAATGCGATGGGTCTAAACCTGTAGTTGTAGTACCCACGTTTGCTAGAAATCTTTCCAATTGCTGATCTTGAGACAATGGAGATCTGGATTTGGATTCGACACGGTTCAATAGCAACCTGTATAATTTTGATGAAATTTCACCGACTCTGTGTTTGGATAAGGATTGTAGATGAATCGATCTCAATCTTTTCATGAACCTATCAAAGTTGAAAGTTAGTGGCAGTTTGGAATTTATTTTATTGCCGTCTTTATAAAGAGAGCTAGTTAGTTCATCGCTGTTGATCATCTTCAAGTAGTTTAGCTTTGTTTCATCTTTGATGATCTGCAATCTTTTCGATTGCGATAAAGTTTTGGAATTTGAATCGGAATTGAATTGATTCGTTGTCTTTTTGAACACACTATTGAAAGTATCAAATTTGTTTTGGAATTGGAATTGGGAGATCGGTATCAACCATTGATCTTTACAAAGTCTGAAGAAATGTTTTTCCATTTCGACAACTTTCGATTTCTTATCGAGTTCAAAGTTTTCGATATAATCGTGCATGGTTAGATGACCTGTTGCCAGGATGTTCTGGATGATGGTGGCACAAGATTCGCCATATTCATCTTTGACCTGTAAGATGATATCGTTGGCATAGATCAACTTCCACATTCCTTCATCATTGGTGGAATAAAAAATGGATGGTGGTCTGTTGTTACTTTGTTGGTGGTAGTTTGACTCTTGGAAATAAACGACACAGTTCAATTGGATCAGAGACACTAGAATTTTCTTCAAGTTGGAAGGTTTTAAGCCAGAGTACTTGATCAGTTGCGGTAGAGTCAACCTGCTGTGGTTCAAGATGACGGAGAAGACGTAGGCAGCCTGCTCGCCAAGTTGTAGCTTGAGAATATGGGTGAAGAGAAACGATTTCGGGGACTGCGTCTTTGCCGAGAGCGGCAAGGAGGAGGGGACCGACATTGTATTCGATACAGGAGATGACGATAAAGCAAATAAGTAGGCAAGCAAACCGATCAAACAGATCTAATGATCACAACAAGATCAAAAGACAGAAATGATAGCTTTTGAATGTGAAAAGCCAAAAATTTTCCAGACATCACAGAGATCACCAGCCACATCACCAGCCACACCGACAAATTACATCACCACTGACATAATAATTTCAAAATACACCAGCCACAGCAGCAGAAACACACACACACCAGCCACACACACAAAACTTGCCCCATCGGGAACAGCCAATCACCGGCTCACAATTAACAAACACAAATTCGCTGCCCAAACAAAAAAAAAGTCGCAGCTCAGAAATTTCTTCTCACATTGGATTAATTGTCTGGCTATCGAAATTGATTATTAGTTGCACATTGATTGATTGATTCATTCATTTATCCACTATTCTCTTCTCTTCTCGATTAGCTACATAGTCTTCCAACAACCAATGTTCTCCAAAAGAGCCTTTTCCACATCGATTCCAAGAGCCATCAAGATTGTCTCCAAGGAAGGTACCTCTCCAGAGGTGTCTTCTTTGAAGATCAAGGTCAAGAACGCCGGTTCCAAGACTGGTGCCTCTGGTTTGTCCCACTTGCTGTCATCCACAAACTTCCTGTCCACCTCCAACAAATCAGGTCTAAGACTGAAGAGAGAATCCGAATTGCTAGGTGGTTCCTACGCATCTACAGTTACCAGAGACGACATCGTTTTGGAAGCAAAGTTCTTAAAGGAAAGTCTACCATTCTTTGTCAATGCTCTAGGTGAAGTTTTAAACGCTCCAAGTTTCAAGAAGCACGAATTGGGTGAAATCACCTTACCTTACGTCTCCTCTTTCTACTCATCCATAAACGGTCCTCAATTCAAAGCCTTGGAGGAATTGCATGCCTTGTCATTCAGAAAAGGTCTAGGTAATCCTCTATACTACGATGGATCCAAGAGTCACTCACTTGAAGATATAAAATCATTTGCCGAATCCGTTTACTTGAAAGAAAACATCGAAATCGAATCTTACAACGTTGTCGAATCAGACTTATCCAAGTTCATCGACGAATCCGGCTTGAGCAAGCTACCTTCCGGTTCTACCCCAGTTGCAGAACAAAAAATTTACAAAGGTTTGGAATCTAGAATTAGAATTCCTGGTGAAACTTCCATCATCTTTGGTACGCCTGCTTCCAAGAAAGATTTGTTCTCCTACACCCTATTGTCATCATTCTTGAAAACTAAATTTGAAACCGAACATGGTATCACCATCGAAACCAACGTGTTGAACTACGATACAAGCTCTCTATTCTACTTCAGTGCTACCAGTGCTGATGCTGCCAAAGCTGCTGCCGTTGTCAAGAGTGCATTTGCTGAAGCTAAAAAGGCTGACAAATTGACTACTTACACCAAATTGGCACAGTTCGCTCTGTCGGAAGAAGGTCACGGTGACTTGGTCAATGTCAAAGGTGAAGACAAGGCTGATTTGAGTAAATTCAACTTTGTCGTTGTTGGTGATGTCGATTCAGTTCCATATGCTGATGAATTGTAAGTAAAAAGTTTTTTAACTCAAAGTAAACAGTTTGTTATATATACACATTTTTTTTGTTAGTTATTTTTCCCTTCAATCCTACTCATAGTTTTATTTTTCAGTTTATGTTGTTACACCCCCCACTCACTTTTTTTTTGTTTCATTGTCTTATTTATAGTATATAAATTGAAAAAGAAGTTTAGATTCTTATACAAAAATCACGAAGAGAACTGGTCACGTGCGCAGAGTAGCATTTTTTTCCACTTGAAGGTGAAAAAAATTAGATTGGTGCGATTTTATGTTTAATAGAGAATCCATCATTTATACGTGTTTATATGCCTTGTATTAAGGGCAGTTTCTTCAATTGTGGTACCTTCTACTGTATCCCAGATGTCATTCCAACCAATAAATCCCAAACCGTACCTGCTATCCTTGTTGGATATGAAAGTTCGCGTGAAGTTGAAGTTCAACAACATTGAGTACAAGGGAACTTTGAAGAGCGTTGACAATTACTTCAATTTGTTGTTGAAAGATGACGTTATTGAAATAGATACGAGCTCAGCAGCAGAGAGCGACGATAAAGGTGTGGAAGGTAGTGCTTTGGGTGGTGAGTTGTTCATTAGATGTAATAACGTGTTGTGGGTTGGTCAGGAGGTGAGTGATGATGCCGAGAAGGAGGAAGAAACCGCTGCTGCTGCTGAAAAAGAAGAAGAGGCGAAGAAGGATGGTGATGGTGGTTCTGCTGATGTTAATATGGAGTGAAGGATAATGATATTATAGGTCATGTTAGGTTCTGTTGCTAGCTGTTTGGCTGGCCTTTTTTTTTTTACTTGTTGGATGCGTTTATCGAATTCTTGTGAAGTACCGAAACGAAGGAGGGGATGATCCAAAACACAATGCTACACGTATATACGTCATTTTAATTCACTGGGATAGGACAAGCAATATATACTGATATTGCAAATAGCAGAAAAAAGAAAAAAAGCCCCGGAAGGATACGACTGAGAAATATTCATGGCAAGGCTGCTCATCTAATACTACGACGCCCATTTGATTTGATGATCATTCCAGATTACAACACCAACCTCCTTATAATAACCATCCGCTTTAACAATTATTAATGTGCTGATTGTTATCATGTATAGATGAATAGAAAAGTGTAATATAAATTTATATATATGAAGTCTCATCCAGGCTCACTTTCGTTATGCATGACATAATCAACATCCCCCAAAACAGAAACGAGTAAATATGCGTGGACATGCAAGAATTAATTAAGGAGACCACCACACCCAATTGCAAAACCAAGGTTTTCTTCTTTTGACTATACCATTGCTCGGTAGATTGGAAAACAAGGATGTCCGAAGTAGTGAACGAGCAAGCACAACATCAGCCAACGCCAGCAGTTTCTGAACCAGCTACTGTTGTCGAGGATGAAGCTATGGACATTGAAGAAGACGAGGTGACAGTGAACAGCAACACAGGGTTGATGATGCTACCTCCACATCTGCAGAACCAAGATAACGAAGAAGAAGGGAGTATAGTGAGCTCATCATTACAGGGGGTAGACGCTATAGAAACACAGAGCAATAATGAACCACTCGACACAGATATCAACCGTCGTTCGTTGTTTGTTAGAGGTGTGAACGAGTTGAATACCAGAGAAATCAAGTTGTATCTCGACAAATACTTGAAACCGAATGTGACTTTTGACACGAGACACGAATTTGAGAAATTTGACTATGTTTTGGAGTGGGTTAATGATGAATCGGTCAACATTGTATTTGGGAGTGAAGAGAGTGCTAGCGAGGCATTGCAGCTGTTGGTGTCTGATGATGATGATGCAGTTGTCGCTGTTACTGCTGGTGACCCGTTGGAGAACCCAGAGAGGGATTGTAAGATCTACTTGAATCCAGAAGGTCAACCTGTTGAAAATGTGAAGTTGACTGTTCGTTTCAGTTACTTTGGGGATAAAAAAGTGAAAAATAGTAAAAACTATTCACGGTATTACTTGCTCCATGGAGAACCCGATGAAATACAACGTGGTAATAATGCAAAACGGTACATCCAACAACACAGTAGATACGGGAACAACAAGAGAGGCAGAGGTAGAGGTGGTCGGAACGGATATCGAGAAGAGGACTACAGAGATTCCGAATGGGTTAACGAAGACCTAATCACAGGAGATCGAGACAGTGATGGTAGAGTTGGTATATTCGGATACGATGGAGATTCGGATGAGAGAAAGTACCGTCGGAACAACAACGACGATCGTGGAGGGAACCCTAACGATAGATGGATATCCGATTTGTACAACAGGCTTGACGATACGGACAAGTACAGAGGCGGTAGAAGGGAGTACAGGGGTAGAGGTAGAGGAGGTAGAGGCAGGGTTGGCAGGGAGCGTGGAGAGAGGACTCTCAGAGATGATGATGGTGACGACGACTTGTTCCCAGATTTGCTGAAGAGGGAGAGATCGCCATCTCGGATGGAAGAGAATTGACGTTTTGTGTATTTGTATATTACTGATTGAGTTTATTATATTGCTATCATCATCACCTCAACACTGTAATTGCAGCTCGTATATTATAAATTTGCAACTTAATATTTGTGGAAGTCCGCCTCGTAAAAATTAACAAATTTAGATTCAAACAGGGGTGAAAAAAAAGATGCGGGTCCAAATTTGAAGTGGAAAATTTTTTCAACTCTTCAATAATTTTTCTTCCTTTCTTTTCTTTCTTTACTCTGTCTTTTTTGATGTAGGATGCCATTGGAAGCACTGTATATTGCCATTTTGAAAGCATTTGGAATGCGATATACTGTACGCTTAGAGGTACACTTGGATGATAAAGAAGATTGAAGAATAGTTGCCTGACTTACAACCAAGAAAGCAAGAGTTTTCCAACGGCTGTGAGATCACAAGATTTTTCAGGCTTCGTTTGAAGTTTGATAGTCTTTTGGTTTTGCAATCTGTTTTTGATCTTTTTCTTTTGCGGGAGTTGACAAGACTGCTTTGATTCTTTGATCGATACAATTGTCCTAGATCGACTACCTAGTACATATTTTCCATCTTTGATGATTCTTGAATTCATACTGATGAATATGGGAAAGAAACTACGGTGACAATACTTATATATATATATACACATACTTTTCATAAATCATCAAGTCGTTCTATTACATTACACACTTGTTTTCGTCTTGCTCGACAACAACCCACGAACTGGCAAATCCACCTACAATGTCAACGACTTTACTACTCGGGTCCAATGATTTCCTATGTAACAGATTGAAGTAATCAAAAGTAACCGATGCATCTTTGTTGATGCCACAATTCCCATGCTCTCCCCAACCCCAAGCGTAAACTTCATCTTGGTCCGTCTGCAGTAATCCGTGCTCACTGCCGATGCTGATCCTCTTGATGTTGTACGTATCATGAGGTGGGATCAATTGGCCATGGGAGTTGTTTCCAAAGGATTGTACTCCTGATACCGGTCGATACTCTTCGCTGTTACCACTACTCTGTGAAGCCGATCTTGTTATTAAGTGGACCGAAGTCCACATCGTTTGTAAAGAGGTAGTTCTTGAGTTAGGCACCACGACTACCTTCAATTGATCACTGATTTGGAAGTTATCTTTACCTTTAAAGACCAACTTGGTGTCCTCCCCATCGGTCTCCGTTAAAAACACTGAAAAGTCTCTTCCCAACGCATAATCAAGGACCCGATCAACTTCGTCGTTTATGGATAGGCAGGTTGGTGAATCGAGTCTCTTCAAATGAGCATCCACTTTTGATGATTTCTTGTTGCCTGTGGGGAGATTGACTAGCTGCCCTTTCTTATTGTTCCCAAAACCAACCAATTTTCCAGTACTCAACTGCACGATCGTGCTGTGTATGGAAGACTTGACTGATTCCACCTTTCCTTTCTCCTCAGTTCGCCCCAAATCAATTTTCTTCAAATCGATGGAATCTTTCACCCCGGGACCTAAACCCAATTCTCCATTCTCTCCAAAGCCACACGAGTACAGCTCACCACTTGTAGACACCAACAATGTAAATTGCCAGCCTGTAGAAACATCTTTGAACTTCAAATCGGTCTGCAATTTCGTGAATACCGGGATGGTACTACCCGCATCACCACCACCAATCTGGAACCGGTCGTTGGCACCAGTGACGTAGACCGTGCCATCGACAAACAGTATCACCGTATGGTTTCCGCCACATGATATCTTGGCTGGTTTGCAAGGCACCTTCTTGGTACAAGTGATGGTGGTAGTGGTCGCATCGGCATATCGAAACAGACAGGGCGTCAACACTGATCTGTCCTCGTCATCTTCCACGCCGAGCTGGCAGTTCCCATTCGAACCGCACGCAAGCACGCTGTAAGACTTCATCATCAGCCTGGTATCAAGTACAAATTGCTGTCAAAAATCTATATAAGAATCTGTAGAATCATAGTCAATATAAGCAACTGCATGATAAAAACAGATAGCAAAAAAATCGACGCGTCGTGTTTTCGCGTCCGTCTTTTTCAACTTGCAATTTTCAGCTTCCTTTAAAAGCCTTAATTCCAACCACTTTTGACAAGCCAACTTTGCTTTCACCTCCGCTGGCATCACCGATTACAAGGTTACCATAATAGCTGAATTTACATCCATTTTATACATGGGAGAGATGGCTCACGATTCTTCATCTTCTTCGATAATTCAGGTGCCGGACTCCTCGCCGATTCGACACTCCGAAGAGATCGACTCTTCACCGGTCAAGATAACAACGAGGTTGCCTAGTTTACGTGAAAAATTTTCCTATTCCCCACTGACTGCATCTTCCAACCAGTCACAAGGTCATTCCAATGGAGCGTCAAATAGACCAGCAGGTATGGGCATGTCGATGGAAATCAGGCGTAATTTTTCAGCGTTGAAGAAGAAGTACCCTGATTTACCACACGCTACCATCCTATCGTCTTTGAAGACTAGAAAGTCGTTGCGTGAGGCTTCTACTTATTTGTCTTCGTTGGTAACAGAGGGAGCCAAAGGTAGAGAGGCAACTAGGATGAACCAAATATCGATCGTGTCTCCAACCAAGGGTGTCGCTAGGGTGAGATCTCCTCAGAGGATCGTGCTTTCGTCTTCCTCGCCTATCAAGCAGGATGATTTCAAGTCGTCCAAAGTCATATTAGATTCAAAACGGTCCATTTTGGAAAGGTACGGTGGTAAGAGACTCAACGAAGCGAAGTTCGGCGGTGGCGCTAGTGCTGGTGCTGGCAGTTCAAACGGCAAGAGAAGAAGATTAGTGAGAGGTTCAGCCTCTTCTGTGAATTATACAGAAAAAGATGACCCAAGTTCGGAAGAAGAAGAAGTAGTGGAAGTAAAGGCGCCAACTTCTAAAAAAACTCCAGTTTTGAAAAAGCAATTAAAGAATATCGTTACTTTGGATTCTGATGAAGATGACGAAGAAGAAGAAGAAGAAGAAGAAGATGATGAGGAGAATGGAGTTGACGATGATGAGTCCGATGATAACGTTTCAGATTCCGAAGAAGAATCGGATCTTGATTTTGATGATCGAGTCCTATTGTTCTTGAATACAGCTGATAAGAGGGATATCGTTGATATTGGAGGAATGTCCCCTTCAGTGGCACAGTTGTTCATCGATAGAAGACCTTACACTTCACTATCTCAAATTGAAGAATCAGATTTCGTGATTGAGGAAAAAGACACCGCAAACAACAACAAGAAAAGAAGAGTTAAGAGAAAGCCAATGGGTGAAAAAATCTTGGAAACCAGTATTAGAAAATTACGTGGTTACGATACTGTTCAGACTTTATTGAAGAAGTGTGAATCTTACTCTCAAAGTATTACTCGTGAAATTAAGAAGTGGGGTGTGAGTGTTCATGCCGATGAAGGCGAATTGGAGATTGTTGAAGTTGACAAGGACGAAGATGGCTCTAGTTCGAGTGAAGAAGATGCAGATGGCGATGACCTGGTGGTTTTGAAAGAACAAAAGAGCAAACCCCAAAAAGTCGAAGGTGCTTCAGATGACGAAGTAGAAGGGGAAGAAGAAGAAAAAGAAACAGAAGAAGAAGAAGAAGAAGAAGAAGAAGTAGAAGATTCCGATGAAGATTTTGGTCCGAAGAAATTTCAGCCAAGGGGCAGAAGAGCTCATTTTGGCAAGAGCCACGAATTGCAGTATTTCAAGGGCAAACCAAAGTTGTTGGCCGATGAATTCAATTTGAAAAACTATCAGCAAGTGGGATTGAACTGGTTGAACTTATTATACCAACGTGATCTATCGTGCATCTTGGCAGATGAGATGGGCTTAGGTAAGACCTTCCAAGTTATTGCATTCCTTGCATACTTGAAGCAAAAGAGTTATCAGGGTCCTCATCTAATCGTCGTTCCGGCTTCCACTTTAGAGAACTGGTTAAGAGAGTTTGAGAAATTTGCTCCATCTTTGGATGTGAGACCGTACTATGGAACACAGGATGCAAGAATTGACTTGAGAGAAGAGTTGACGAACGATGACACGTATGATGTGCTTGTGACAACATATAACTTGGCATGTGGTAACAAATACGATCAGATGTTCCTAAGATCCAGAAGTTTTAACGTTGTTGTGTATGATGAAGGACACATGTTGAAGAACTCGAATTCGGATAGGTATACGAAGTTGATGAAGTTGCAGGCTTCTTTTAGAGTGTTGTTGACGGGTACTCCTTTGCAGAACAATTTGCGTGAGTTGATTTCGTTGTTGACTTTTATCTTGCCTAAGATATTCAATGAAAAGAAAGAGCATCTACAGGATTTGTTTGATCAGAGGGCTAAAACAAACACCAAGTCCACTAGTGAGAATGATGACGATGATGCTGATAATATCAATAATACTAACGATAAAGAGGGAAGCAAGGAAGAAGAAGATTTGAATTTCAATCCCTTGCTTTCTCAACAAGCCATAACAAATGCTAGAAAAATGATGGCACCTTTTGTTTTGAGACGTAAGAAAGATCAGGTTATGAAGTATCTACCTGCCAAGATTCATCACGTTGAGTATTGTACAATCGATCCAGTTCAGCTTGAAGTATACCAGGCACAGATTCAGAGGGCAAGAAATGCAAGAAGAGAACGGCTAAGAAGAAAGATGTTGACTCCCGACCAAGTGAGAAAGCTACCTAAACCTGAATTCCCACTTTCTGCGACCAACGTGATCATGCAGTTGCGGAAAGCTGCGCTTCATCCACTGTTGTTTAGACATTACTATACCGATGAAAAATTGCGAACAATGGCTAAAGACATTATGGAATCACCTCAGTATTACGATGCCAACGAGGAGTATATATTCGAGGATATGCAAGTGATGTCCGATTTTGAATTGAATAGGTTGTGCCACAACTTCCCGAAGGAGCTGATCAAGTATGCGTTGGATCCAAAAGTTGTTTACAACAAGAGTGGTAAAATTATCAAAGTGATGGAAATCGTGAAGGATATTGTCGAGAATAAAAAGGAGAAAGTTTTAATTTTCTCGATGTTTACCCAGATGTTGGACATTTTAGAAGGTGTGATGTCTTTAGCAGGTTACAGATTTTTGAGATTAGATGGACAAACCAGCGTCGATGAAAGACAAGCTATCATTGACAAATTTTACGAAGACGAGTTGATTCCTATCTTTTTGTTGAGTACGAAAGCCGGTGGGTTTGGTATCAACTTGGTTTGTGCAAACAACGTGATCTTATTTGATCAGTCGTTCAACCCTCACGATGACAAGCAGGCTGAAGATAGAGCCCATAGGGTGGGCCAAGTTAAGGAAGTTAACGTTTATAGAGTCATTGTAAAGGACACCATTGAAGAGAACATCTTACAGTTGGCCGAGAACAAGCTGGCTTTAGACAGCACCATGATGAAAGTTGGTGGAGAAGGAGGTTTCAACGAGGATAAGATGGCCAATGTTGTTGAAGGGTTGTTGTTTGAGAAGGATAAGGAAGGGTCAGTAGGCGTTGAAGAGGCTGTTGTTGCTGTTTCGGACGAAGATTAGTTAGAAGGTTGTTTTCCCCCCTTTCTTTTATTCGAATTCCTATATATAAACCGTTCTATCTATGTACAATAATATAATAATATAAATTTATGAAGAATACTGCAATTCCAAACCATACCCATACAACCGAGGCACAGGCTCAGCACAGTCGATCTTTAAACCTGTTGTCAACAACCAGTCCTTAAACTTACCCTCCCATAAGAAATCAACCTGTTTTTTCTTCAAACTCGTACAGCATTTCAAACTGGATCTGAAGTCGGAATTATTCAGAGCGTTGATGAAGTGACGTTGGTTGTTTTCAACTAGCCATTTACCCGGTTTCACCTGCATGAAGTTATCGAGCAACGTCTGCTGTTCGTTTTCAGCCAGGTTGTTGAAACCTTGTCCGGGTTCTTTGTTCGAAAGGGTGCTGAATGCCGATTCGTCTATCAATGGTAGATCAACCAAGATCTTCTTGTTGCTTCTTCTTGAGTAATTATGCGAGGCATCATGACGATCAAATTCGTTGCTACCGTTGTAGTTTCTGCTGCTGCTGCTGCTGCCGATACTGCCACTGGAATCATCCGTTGGAGGGACAGCGGTCTTCCAAAGACAGAAACCAAGAGTCAAATCGCTTTCATAAGAGTATATGTTAAAATCGTATTTGGAAATGAACGTGGATGCAAGATCGGTTTTAATCGCATACGTGGATTGGATCGAGCCCAATAATGGGTTGATAGCTAGCGTCATGGTCAATGGCTTACCAGAAGAGGAGAGGTGAGTTGAGTATCTCAGTGCCGTTGATAAACCGGGGGACATTGATTGTGAGGCATACCATAACTCACAACCGACGGATAGCAACGAGGAATCCTTTATCGGTTGCGACAGTAGAATATCGGATGTGTTACCTATATTGTAAAGGCACCTAAATCCAAACAGGGCTTCACTTGTACAGAATATGAAGTCTTGGGACGATTTTTCTGTTTGTCTTTGATAGTAGAAAGTCATTATGCTCGTTGTATTGGTGGTCTTGTTCAATTTGGGGGTGTTAATGAACTTCAACATAAGCTGAGAATTTTGTGTCAGCCGTTTCACAACCATTGCTTCCAGGAATTGGGATGGGAAGTACATCTTTCCATACAGTAAGGTTGGGTTGCTATCATACTTCTGTGGTTGTGGTGGTAAAGGTGGTTGGACCAGCCTGTAACCTTCCAACACGGACTGCAATTGTAAATTCTTGGAGCTCTGGTATTCATCTTTCAAATCGATAGAACAGTACATATATGCCAAAGAACCAGTAATTTTGTTCAATTGAGATAACGTCACTGAACTATAGCTGTATTCGGTGTTCTTTGCAGAGACATTGAGCTTGAAGTGGTTTGGGATCTTGAAGTTGAGCAAGTTCTTGGAGGTGGCTAGAACGGATTCGTAGGTGTTCTCATGGTTCCAATCGGATGCAGCATAGAAGCATTGCTGGACGTAGTCCATGTAGTTGAGCATCTTCTGAACAAACAAACACACACCAGCAAAATTGGTCTGCAATAATGAAAACAATATTGGAGAAATAAAGAGAATGGAGATCGATACGCATTAAACAAAATCGACCAGTTTGGGAAATGCAATTCGATTATGGCTGCACAGCCGCGAAAGGTTTTTTCTCTTTTAATCTAAATTATTTGTTCGTTTAGATGGAAAAACAGCTGAGATTGGAACAGCCTGTGTTTATCAACAAAGAGAGACGAGTAGAACCAGGAAAGTGGCAGTCATTTTGAAGATTAAAGATGGACGACGACGACATTGATGAGCCACAGAAACAGGTCACCACACCGACACAGAGGAGAACAAACCACCGACAACACTTTGTTGATCGCAACATCGATTCGTCTCCGGAGTTGGAACCGGTCACCTCACAGCCCAATTCACCTTCTTTACTCCCTAGGATAAACGAAAAAGATGACGATTTTGCTTTATCGTCAGATTCAGATGTGTGGTCATTGAGTTCGGGAGATACACAGCAGCAGAAACAACAGAGGCAGCGACAGGATCAGCATCAGCATCAGAGCCAGACTAACAACAACCCTCAGGCGATACATGATGATTTTGAAACGTTTGCCGTGTCTTCTGATTCGTATTTTTCACAACACAGAGAATCTTTTGGAGAATTTCGAGGTAGAAAATTTGACATGCAATTGTCTAACGGAGCCAGTGGGAAGAAAAACAGAAAATTGAGTGATACATCTTCAATTCGATCGAACCAGGATTGGTTAGAGAGCGACAACGAGCTCACCAAGACTCCCAGTAGGAGAAGCAGTAGCAGAAAAGGCTTGACTGGTAAAGGAAGATCAAGATCTAGAACAAGGGACTCTGAAATGAGTAACGGTGATATGAACGGTATTGGTGGTGGCACTAGTAGTGGTGGTGGTGGTAGTGGATCAGGGGCAGGTGGAAGCTCAGAGATATCACAAACGGCCAAAATCTTCAAAAACTTGTTGATCTTAGAAGAATCACTGAGACAGCAATGTAACGAGCAAAAACAGTTGAGAATGAAATACATGTCCTTTTTAATTTCGATGGTTGCCGTTTCGACCTTTACAGGGTACCAATGGATGTCTTTTTCGAATGAAGATGAAGTTGATTCGAGTCTTTTACGGTACGTGGTACAAATATCGTTTATCATTTCGTGTTTCACGTTGATTTTATATTACTTGAGTGGAGAGTATACAAGAACCATTACTAGACCTAGGAAATTTTTAACGATCACCAACAAAGGATTGAGACAGTTGAATATCAGATTAGTCAAAATACGGGTCAAATTTTGGGATTTTGTTGTTGACAATTTGAAGGTGATATTCTTGATACCGATCAAGATGATCAAGCTACAAACCATATATGTGTTGAGGGTGGTACAGATACCGTTACTAGTGAAAGTGAAGGAGTGGTGTATCGATTTGGAGATCAAGTTGAAGACTTCTAAACAGAACGGTGGTGTTGGAGAAGTAAAGATTGTGTTGAATCCGAGAATATTCAACACTGCGATTAGAGAACAGTGGGAGTTGTACAGGAACGAATTTTGGAACAAGGAGACCATAAGACGTCGGATGGTGTTGCGTAAAGAGCAAGAATTGAATAGATGACTGAATGTTTGTAATAGATATATATATAACAGAAATATAATAATACATTTAATATAATATATCATACATGATGATGCATGTATACTGATTGCCGATACACAGTTACATAATCAACAGCATAAGCAGAATAAAGAACGGAAACATCAACGATGACATAAGCAAAGAGGATGGACGGCGAAGCCAAATTTACTAAGAAGAAATTAGATTTGTTTCGAATATTAGAAAAAAAAGGCCTGAAACTGTTTTCCATTCCATTCCATTCTTTCTGTTAGTTGCAGCGAGCCAATTTGCAATTCTGGGCTGGATTGGATACTTGACAGGAAAACAATTCAGGCCTTCGGTAACCAGCTTTTATTTTTATTATTTAAATTTTTTGAATTTTTTTGGATCCTTGAAGACTGGATTGGATTGATCTGATCCAAATTAAAATTGCAATTGCAATTGCAGCACAGTCATCATGCCTAGACCTCCAAATTCCTGGGTTTGGCAACATTTTAGACACCTTTCTGATGCGGATGGTTATTCCAGTGTTCAATGCATGCGTTGCGAGAAGGCCCTACGGTACTCTTCCAGAAACGGTCCTACGAATCTAGCTAGACATTTGAAGAGATCGCATAACGTGGGACAGCCCGATTCGGTGATCACCAGAAGACCCTTCAGGGCAATTGGAAACAATAACAAATCGACGATGACCGTAGCAACAGGAGACAAGCAGTTGTCACGTTCCAACGGTGGTGGTGGTGGTATGCAAAGAGATATTGTCTCTGGCGATGGAAGCGTGATTGGATCTGGAAATGGTAATCGGTCTTCAGGTTCCTCGTCTTCGCCTTCGCCGCATAATCAGTCGGGTACTGTCAATGGGGTTGCTGGTGGTGCCTCTTCCCTGGTGGTTAGTGGCACCACTACCACGTCTACTGGTTCGTCTTCATCTAGGACTTCCACACAACCTGTCCCTGGATCTTCCGTCACGACGAATGCCGGATCTCACCAACAACAACAGCCTAATTCTGCAGAATTGGATATCTCACTCACAGCAGGTGCAGATTTGTCTGCTTCGGAATTTCCTGGGCCAGGATCAATCTTACAGAGTGCTGCTAATCAGGGTGCTGGTTCGAACCGCGATTACTCTGATTCGGTTTCTAGAGCCATATCGATACAAACACCTCTATATCGAATGGATTTACCAACGGCTACTGGCCAGCACCAACAGAACACGTCGCAGTCTTCCAATTCCCCAGAAGTTTTATCTCAACAACATCAGAATGCTTCGAGATTGTTACAAACCCAGATCGACCAGTTTGAATCAAACTTGTTCTTACAGCAACCGAACTTGTTGCAACATCAAGACCAAACACATCTCCAACCGCAGTTAAATCAACCGCAACATCAACATCAACAACGTCAACACCATCATCAACAGCAGCAGCAACACCTTCAACTAAATCAACACCAACAACAACAACCGCAACAACAACAATCATACTCGATGCATGTACTACAGACTGTGCTACAGACACAGCAAGCTATGCAGCAACAAATCAAATTACAAATGAGATCTACTATTCGTATCGAACAAAGACTGGCACGCTCTTTGAACCAATCAAGAGGTTCAGGATTGGAAGATCAATTCGAAGTCGTTCCATTTAGCAATGGGCTGGATCCATTGATGGATTCTGTTGGATTACCTTCGCTATTCAACATCTACATCCTATTCAATTGTTCTTCGCATACTTTAGATCAGTTTCTGATGAATTACGAGTTGATCCCGAGTAACGGGGGATCTAATTCTAACACCAGTCCCAACACCAATTCGAACAATGCGAACGTAACAAATCCTCAAAGTTCAAATAACAGATCCAGGAGAGGTTCTTCTGGAGGAGGAGGGGCAGGAAGTAGTGGTGGTGGAGTCGGTATGAATATCGAACTGATGAGTTTCCAGGATAAGGTGTTCAAGATTGGAAAATTTATCGGATGTAACCGTGTTGAAAAGTACTGGGAAAATTTTCGAGTGACAAGAAGAAACCCTTGAAATCTTCTTTTTTTTGTTTTTGTTTTTGTATATTTGTGTAACTGTTTAATTAATTCGAGTCGATCCATGTTTGCCATATATCATAGATTCTATAAGAATTGCATCGCTATCTGAGAATCACCTGCACCGCCACTTGAAAAATAATGAGCCACACACGCTCAAATAATTCGCCACTTTATATTTCATGCCTAATAAATATTTGATATACATTGTAGTTTTTATTCCACTTTTAAAACAACATCTATTCTCTAACAGTTACCATTTCTTTTTTTTTCATTCCTTCAAATACGTTCATCAATTTTCCCGCAGAAGATGCAAATTACAGCTAGCAACCCAAAGATACATTTTAACTTTGAGCCCCATTTGAGGCGACAATTCAACCTCTCTCTGGACCCAGACCGGCCAGTGTGTCCGTCGTGGAGTTCAACAACACCACCATCATGTCCCAACGGCAACGACTGTCCTTTAAAACACCCTGGAAAGATCTTCAACAACAAGATAGTGTGCAAGTACTGGCTACGAGGTCTTTGCAAGATGGGTGATGACTGCGATTTCTTGCACGAGTACAACTTGCAGAAGATGCCCGAGTGTGCGTACTATGCCGCCAACGGGGTGTGTTTGCAAGGCCCTGAATGCATATATTTGCACGTGGATCCAGCGTTGAAGATACCCGAGTGCTTGGATTATAAAGATTTAGGGTTCTGTAGAGATGGACCGAAGTGTACGAAACGGCATGTTAGAAAAGTTATGTGTGAGTTGTACTTGACCGGGTTCTGTCCAAAGGGCAAAGATTGCGAGTATGGGCATCCTAAATGGAGGAATGCTGTTGCTTTGAACGATGACAGGTTCAAAATTGTTACCGATGAGGAGATTATCAACCTGAGAATTGAAAAGTTGAAAGAATTACAAGAGAAATTAAAGGAGAGTGAACAGACCGAGCAATCTAAAGCTGACAATGACGAACAAAACCAACAGAACGAATGAAAAACAGATTACTTATATAGCTTTTAGATAGTTTAATAATAATAATAATAATAGCATTTTGATGTACATATATATTTTTTTTAAAATCATTTCCGATCGATTCTTAAGCTTCTAGCTTTGATTCTTTCAACGGGAGTTAAACCCCATTCTAGTCCACCTAATCCATCCAACTCTTCATCATCTTCTAAACCTAATAACATCACAATCTGAGTCACTCTAACGAAACTGTTTCGTAACCTGTAATCAAACTTGGTGGTTTCAGAGATAAGGTCACTGACCTGTTTTTCAAGTTTTGTTGAACCTAGCGAGTTGCATTTACTTTCAAGGGACCATATCTTGGCTTCTAACTGGGATGATATCGAGGAAACTGTTTGTGTCAACAATAATACAAAGTTCTGTTTCGACAGAGTTGTCAAGTATGGCACAATCATAGAGTTCCAATCTCTGATGAAATTAGCAATGTTTGCGTTGGTTTGACTTGGATCCGTTGATGAGATTAGATAGTCGGTTTCTTTGAAAGTATCCGAGATCAACTTCGCAACTTTAGGTCTGATTGTTTGGTTGAATAACAAAGTTATGTTCTCTGTTATTATAGGAGTAGACTTTCCGATGAAAGCCGTTGACAAAGTGGCCAAGATAGACTTGATACGATCTTGAACAGATGGTGATTCCTCTGTTCCTTGTGATGTAACCAAATTGATTTTCAACTGGATGTCCGAATTCGTATTGTTTTCTAAAGAAGTCAACACCTGGCTAAATTCCTGATCGTCAATTATCAGCAAATTGTCTTGGTTGAGTTTGGTTATCAAGTTGTCCGATAGTTTAGTTAAGTAACTTTGGAACATCGATATCGAATTGAGAATGATGATGAAGTTTGCCAATTTTGCAGAATTTTCAGATTCGTTACCGTTGATGTTGATGGCTGCGTTGATCGCTGAAGTGGCCGATTTCATGAATAGTGAACCCGACGTGGTGGCAGCATTGGATCCCATTACGTTTCCACCGATGCTACTACCGTTGGCCGAGGATCCACCACCGGATGCCAGGTTTCCAAAGTTTGGCCCACCAGAAGATGTTCCAATAGGTGGTGTTCCAGATCTTGGGGATATTATATTTGTGGAAGAGCCATTCTGTGATAGAGAATACAAAGATTTATACTGTGGCATTTGTAAATGTTGGATCATGGTTTGGGTTAGAAGCAAAGAGTTATGTTTAGGTTGATTATCAGCCAATTTTTTCTTCAGCATATTCAAGAAATCGTTCTCCAAGATTCTTCTTGTGTTTGAGATCATATTTTTGATGGTGATGAACTCTCCAGACGTTAACGTTTGTAACATTATCAGATTCAACGACATGGTGATATCTTCGATCATCGATGAAACTGGCGGGTCCTCGCTGATTAAAGATTGCAACGGAGTGGTGTTTTGCTTCATAGATAAAAACTTCACACATAATGATAGTTGTTGGGATAAATCAGGCAAGTTCTCGATCAAGGATGCCTTTTCAATGGTACGCCTGATGGCAAAAGTACACAATTGATCAAAGTTTCTCGTCACTTTGGTATGTATCTTTGCCATGAAGGTACTGGTTAACAACGGTTTTGGGTAGATGGCCGCATTCTTGGGTTCGTTCGTCGATTCGTTCCAAGTCACCACAAAGAATTTGCAATACATTGACCAATGGTTTAGCATCGTCGATAGCTCATCTATCAAGTTGGAGATCTCTGCTAATGAAATGACGTTGTCATCATCTACCAAGTAATCATCACGTTCATTTGCGTTGTTATTGAGACCAGATGCACTGTAAATGGATCTGATGAGGATCGGATAACCGTATCTGCTAACTTCCATCAAAGCTCTGTCCAATTTTTTCAAATCCCAGAACGTGTCGAATATCAAACCGGATTGTAAATCACATTCAGATTGAATTGCAGTTAAAATTTCAGACATGACTTGATGACCGTAGTATTTCTTGATTATATGAGAATGTTGATGAACCATATCTGCGATGGTTTGGTATAGTTGGAATAACACTTGGGCGTAAAAGTCTGATCTGACGTCCGTTTTACCTTGGATGTTTCTCAATATGTTTCTTGACTGATCAGAGATAATATCACAGATGAATTTAGAGTAGCAGGTAAGACCTGTCTTCGTTTTGCCAATCAACGGGAACAATTGAAAGAAGTACGTGAGTCGTTGAACGTCTTTGTTTTTAGCAGCCAAGTTGAACTCTTTCGAAAAAATCTCATTCAATTCTTCGATCCAAGAGTTTAATAGTTGACTGGGCATCTCTGGCAAATCACTGGTCGGGACGATGAATTCGACGAATTCATCAACGATTAAACCTGGAGGTAACTGTCTGATCTTATCAATGGCCATCGATGCAGCTAACCAGTCTTTTGAACGAATAGCCGAATCTGCTCTTTGAACCTCATTCTTCAACACTTTGACGCGTTCCACATACTCCTGAGTAATTTTAATTTTCGATTTTTCGAAATCTAGCAAACGAACTTTGGATGTAATCTTTGAACTTAACAACGATGCATCTTCCATGATCTTTTTCAACGATCTCGAGTGGTTCAAAGTGGAAGACAACTCAACTCTAGTCAGTTCTAATTGTCTCACGTTAGAATGATGTTGAATCAGCTGCTTCGATGTTAACGTATGCATCAACTGATCCAATTGGGATTGTTTCGATTCGATCTGATTCAGTAGTTTGAACAGCTGGGAGACATTGGTGGCTTGTTGGAGTGATTTTTCCAACTTGACCAATTCCAAGTGGAAAGTTTCCTTTGAAATCCCATATTTCAAAAGATCGTTCGCCCCCGACATCTTCTAATCGTGGAACTAAATGTCCAATTGAACACTGTGTGTATTTAATTAAACGACAAGCCGAAAGCCTAGGAGTGTACTGTAACAGGCTTAAAAACCTTGAAGACAAGAGAAAAAAACACGTCCTATGGTGTCAGATTATGCAATCAATTGCCTAAGCAAAATAAATTGGATTATATAATCAACATTACCACCTCTGCACCAACCATAAAATTTTGGGCAGCTCAATTTAATTGCATGGTGCACACCTTGAAGGCCATGTATATACTACGTACTCTTAAATATATATATATATATAGGTTAATTAGCCTGGACGGTAACATCCATAAACACTTTACATTAACCAGACTGATAGACCAAATGAAGCAAAATACAGCAACACGAAACAAAAAAGGCGATGATAAAAAACACACATGCCAGCCACCAATCTTAGTTAACTAGCAGTTCACGCCTCGGGTAAATCGTCGGCAACTTGACTGTGAATTGAGTGTGGATGCGGTTACGTAATTTGGAATGCAGCAATCCTAGACATGCCTTATATATGATATAAGATGCTATGGGATTCCCCAGCTTTAGCATATTTATTTGTGTGTTGTAGCCCCGTTTGGTTATACGATTGAGCAAAGCTGACATAACTTTACAGAAATATGACTAGCACTGAACCACTTCTCACTAAGGAATCACAGAAACCTTTGAAATTGGACAGGTGGAAACGGGTGGTTTCTACAACCTGTGCCCTCACCGCTATAATTGTAACTTTACTTGTATTATTCACAACATTAGCAAATAAAACTGATGGTGGTGACGGTGGTGAAAGCACATCAGTGGCTGGTCCAACGACTATTAGATTTCAGAATTGGAATTTGAGATACGACTCAAAACCCAATTCGATCACTATCAACGAAACGATTTCATATTTGAATTCTACAATTCCTACAGAGGTTTCCTATTATACAGAATACAATGAATATCCATGGTCTGATCGTCGTATTGGCATCAAGAACGATGTTTTGTTCAACAAGGCCGATATCTTCACGATGAACGAAGCTTTAGAGAGACAGGTTAATGACTTAACAACGTTGCTACATATGGACTACGTTGGTGTTGGTAGAGACGATGGTGTCAATAGAGGTGAATACCAAGCAGTTGCATTTGAGAGTTCTAGATATCAAGTTATCAAGAATGAAACTTTTTGGTTGAGCAAGACACCATACGTACCAAGCAGGTTCCCTGGTGCTGGATCGTTTAGAAGTTGTACCGTTGTTGGGTTTAGGGAAATTAGCACTGGAGTTGAATTCACGGTGATCAATTTGCATTTAGATGACCAGTCTGACGAACAAAGAAGGTTTGGTGTGGAGTTGGCCAAATTTCGAGCCGCATACGAGTTGGATGTGAGTGACCAGGTGAAAGGTCCCGTTTTTTTACTTGGTGATTTCAATTCGGAAGCGTTCGGAGATTCATCGGGTGCGTATTTGATTGCAATTGGAGAAGCCAAATACGATTTAGAATCGAGTGGGGTTGACAGAAAGTTTTTGGAGCAGTATAAGAGCGAATTGTATTCGAGTGGTAATTTCACGTTTGACGATCTGTTGAGTTTATGTCCCTCTGAAAATCGGTTAGGTCATCTAGCCACTTTTACGGGGTTCAATAAAGTTGGTTTCACTGACAAGTACACGAGGATCGACTTTCAATTTGGTGGGAATGCAAACGATGGTAGAGATAGACAATTTGATGTTGAGATGTATAAAGTTGGTGAAAGTTGGTTTGATTATGGTTATTATTTAAGTGACCATCGTCCTGTCATTAGTGATATTAAAATATGGAATTAAGTATATACTATACAAGCCACCAGGGTTTGAAGGAATAAATATATTTAAAAATATAACTGCTCTTTGAAATAAAATTGGAATACTATAATTTAATAAAATGAAAAAAGAAAGAAACAAACAAATAAATAAATAAATTAATAAACACATAAATAAGTAATTAAACAAATAAAATAAATAAACGATTAAACAAATATACAAATTTATTGTCTCTTGCCATAAACAGGCATTGGTATACCTTTGAAAGTGATATAAGAGTTGGTTTCGGTAAAGACACCCGCACAAGCATTGTACCAGGCAATGAAAGCTGTGATAACTCCGAAAACACCCCCTGCCACCGTACAGTTGTGAGAAGGTGCCAATTTACCAATTGCCAAAAGTAAGAAAGTAATTCCTAGGAAGAAGAACAATGAACAGAAAAGCACCGTTGATTTCAAAGTACATAGAACCAACATGAAGGTGAATATAGCCCATCCAACCAAATAGAGACCCACAGCATTGGATAGTTCTGTTGGATCGTCATAAGAACCGGCAATGTTGAAAAAAGGGATGCTGATGGCACCAAAAGACATCCAAAAACCACCGTAACTCGACAATGCCAAAGCACCAAAAGTATTTTCAACAGCCATTTCCCACATCCCCGCTAAGAGTTGAATCAACCCACCGTAGAACAATGCTAGCCCCACAACGACAGCGTCATTTTTGACCCCCATAGCCCCCGCATTGACGAGCGAAAGCACAAAAGTTGTTAGGGCAAAAGCGGAAAGACCCAAAGGAGCAGGATTACCAAATTTGTGGGTTGCACGAGGTGCTAAACCTGGGTTCATGGTACCACCGAATGCCTCGATTAGGTCATAACGAGCAAACTTTTGGTTACCAAACCAAACGTAGGCACCATCTTCAGAAGTGGTGATTCTACCAACTGTATGTTGCAGAGTATCATTATCAGAGTACATTCCTTGAGGAGAGTTTGTCTTACCTTCCTGGTGAGAAGAAGCAGAGTTTTGAGAGGCTAGCTCATCGTGTTCGTCTTGGTATTTAGTCATGTTGAATTGAAAGGAGAAGAATATCAATAGAAGTCTAATGAATTTAAATGGATTAGAATAAAATAAGATAAATTGAATTAAATTAAGATAAAACAGGAATCAAAATGACGAGTCCGGGGAAAAGAGCCAAGTATTTATAACCACAGATCGAGATCGCCGAACCAGTTGCCAATATAAGAATTGTCAGCAGCCAGGGCAAAAAAAAAAAATATTATCAATGACGGTGTTATAGCCGTGTCTTGGTGAGGGGTAATCGGGCGATCGCGGTACAGGGTGTACCTGGTTGATCCGGGTGCGTTTATATACGTTTTCGGGTCCTGGAGTGGGGCTGGAGTGCTTGGGTAGGGGTGCGGCTGTTGCCATGGCCGGCCGTTTGGTTTTTTTTGGTTTTTTTTGGTTTTTTCTTGGTGAGGGGGAAGGGGGAGGAGAGGGGAAGGGGTGCGGTCTACCTTTTTGCTTCAATTCACATCACGTGCTACATTGTCGCGTGACCAAATTTCAAATTATAGTTTAGATCACGTGTCTGTGATCACGGGAATTGTCAATCGATCTGTCTCGTTTAAAGGTGAAATCTTGTTAATTGCTATTTCTGTTCCACCCATTTTCTCTCTTCCTCTCTCTCTTTCTCTACCTTCACCCATTGTCTTTTGTACCATTCAATGTTTAACTCCAAATTTCTACTTAGATTCCCAATTACCTCTTCCAAGTTGTTTGCCAACTCGTCCTCAAGATTCTTCTCTTCATCCTCAAGGAGCTTCGCACGGTCTTTCAAGTTTACTTCTGCACCTCGCCCCGTTTCACAATCATCGGGTTCATCGATTCCCTTAATTGGACTATCTCTAGGCTTTGCAGCAACCTCTACTGTTCTTACGAGCTTGAAGACTCACAACGATTATGTCAATCAGGTCTCTATCAATGCTGACAGACAGGCACAAGCGTTGAACGATAAGTTGAAATCGGCTACTTCTTCCCCACAGTACGATGGAGCCTTTGGTGGGAAGTTGAACTACCAGGAACTTTCAATTGGGTCCATGTGTGGATTGATTGCTGGCGTAATTCTTGGTAAATTGAGTTCCGCTATAGTTTTTGCCACGTTAGCATTCTATTTAACGTTGCAATATTTGAACTCAAAGAAGATTATTACTATACCATTTACTAAAGTTGTTAGAGTCGGTGCACAGGCAATCGATGTCAGAGAAATGGTGTTTGAACAACCAAGTTTCGGCATTACCTTCGTTTTAGCCTCTCTCATTGCTGCATACAATGTATAGCTTTTGATTCTTAATTTGGTTTAACTCTTTATTACTTTTATTTTTATTTATTTATCTATTATATTAATTTTTTTCTTAGTTGACTATTTAGATCATTTCTTTAGAATCGTAATCACATCCTCATCCTGTAAGACATGGTTCAACCCCACATATTGAGGTTGATGCTTGACAGAACGTCCATACACCAGCGCATTTCTGAAGTCGTCAACGAGCGATTTATGGATCTTGTTACAGAAATCTTCAACGGTACATCTATCGCTTCTCATAACAACAGGGTCGGTGAAATCAGGTAACTTTCCCTTCGGTTTCGTGTACACTCTAACTAACTTCAATTTATCCCACATAACTTCTAACAATTCATCCAAATTCCATTCATTTCCAGAAGAGATCGGAACCGCATCTGGAATACGGTACAATAGATCCAATTCCTCTATAGAGAACGAATCGATCTTGTTCAACACATAGATTGCAGGAATGTACTTTCTGTTTTTTATTTCAATTGCATCGATCAAATCATCAACAGTTGCATCACAACGTATCTGAATATCACATGAATTCATTCTATATTCTTGTAAAACGGCTCTGATTTCATCGTGATCGATTCTATTTAATGGAACTGTATTGGTGATGTTAATACCACCTCTTTCTTTTCTCTTGATTAAAATATCTGGTGGTTCTTGATTCAAACGAATACCAAAACCTTCTAATTCGTTCTCAATGATTTTCTTGTGATGCAAAGGCTTGTTGACATCCAACACAATAAAGATCAAGTCACACGAACGAGCAACTGCTATAACTTGTTTACCACGCCCCTTACCATCTTTGGCACCTTCAATAATACCAGGCAAATCCAACATTTGGATTCTGGCACCTTTGTAACGGATAACACCAGGAACTGTGGTTAACGTTGTGAATTCGTAGGCTGCTGCCTCTGAGTGTGTTCCGGTCACTTTTGAAAGCAAAGTAGATTTACCAACGGAAGGGAACCCAATAAATCCGATTGTTTCACCCGTTTTTTTAACATCAAACCCAACACCTGCTCCTCCTCCTGACGTATTACTGTCCTTGAGAAGCTCGGATTTCAACTTCGCAATTTTAGCTTTGAGCATACCAAGATGCTTTTCTGTTGCTTTGTTCTTTTGGGTTTTGGCCATCTCTTCCTCGATGGCCTTGATTTTTTCAACGGTAGTCATGATGTGGTGTATAATATATATATATATATGTATGTATGTATATGGATACTGTTGACAATGTACTCCTACGGCAGTACAACAAAAAACGTAAAGGCAAACAGTTATAGATCTGATATTGTTATATTCAAGTTGAAGTGCCAAAAAGTAAAGAAAAAAAATTTTAATTTTTCAGCTTAGCTAACAATATACATAATCAAAGGTTTCAGGTGTGGATTTTTTGCCCGTCTCTTTTTGATTGAAAAAAATTTTTATGGGCATACATACAAAGGGATTGAAGAAAATAGAAGGCGATAAAGATTAGTGTTTTTCAGTAGATTAGATACACCAAATCAAATTGAAGCATTACTATAATGGCTAAGAAGTAAGTGTTCTCATGTGCTCTCTGCATTCTCCCCGAGGATCAACAGAGACCCACGCTATATAAAATGCACTTTGAAGGATCGATTTACTAACTTTTATACAACCCCGATTTAATTTAGAGGTAAGAAGAATAGCAAGCCAGCTGACAACTGGGAAGATGATATCGATACCGAAGTTCCACAAGCTGAAGAACTGGGTGCTGAATTAGAAAGTGCAGAAACCACTCCACAACCTAGTGAGCCACAAGTTGCATCTGCCGAAGACGAATTCGCAGACGATTTCCTATCCAATTTGAAAAGAGCCAAAGGTAAGAAAGCCCAAAAGGTCAAGCAGGAAGAGGAAGACAGATTAGCCGCTCAGGCTGCTGCCCAAGCTGCCACCCAACAAAAGGGTCCAATTATCAAATCCAAGAAGGAGAAAGAAAAGGAAAAGAAGGAGAAGGAGAAGTTAAGAAAGAAGCAACTTGCTGATAGAAAAAAGGCAGGTAACAGCAACAATAACAATAACAATAACGCCTCTCAAGATACCTCTCTTGCCACTGAAGAATCTCCAGATAATGCAGTTAAAGAAGAAGTTAAACCAACACCAGCACCAAAGAAGGCCGGTAAGAAGCTACCTGCTGGTATCGCCGCTTTGAAACGTCAAATGGAACTGCAAAAGCAAGCCGAAGAAGAAGCTCAGAGATTGGAAGAAGAAGAAAGATTGAAAGAAGAAGCAGAAGCTGCTAAATTAGAAGCTTTGGAGAAAGAGAAGGAGGAGGCCAGATTAGCAAAGAAAGAAAAAGAAAGATTGAAGAAAGAGCAACTGAAGAAAGAAGGTAAATATTTAACCAAGAAACAAAAGCAAGAAAAGGCACTACAAGAAAAGAGAAGACAGGTCTTGTTGCAAAGTGAAAACATTATTGTTGCTGGTGTCAACCAATCAGCTGATGAAAAACCTAAAAAGAAGGTTGTTTACGGTAACAAGAAGAAAACTGTTAAGAAAACACCTGAAGAGGAAGCTGCTGAAGCTAGTTCCAAGGCTAAAGAAGAAGCTAATGCTGCTGAGGAAAACGACGAAGATGAGGAATTGGTTGAAGACTGGGAACAAATGTTAGACGACGATGAAGAAGATGGTGATGATGATGTTACTCAAGATTGGGAAGCTGGTGCTGAATCTACCGGAGAGGAAGATACTAAACAGACAACTCCTGAAACTGAAGCTGATGAGGAAGCTACCCCAGAAGAAGAAAAAGAAGAAGAAGATGCCATCTCTACAACACATAAAGTCACCGAGGCTGAAGCATACGCCAACAAAGCTAAAGCAGCAGAAGCTTCCATCGCTAAGGTCAAATCTGAAGCAGCCCCTAAGAAATCAGGTAAGACCGATGACGAATCCAACTTACGTTCTCCAATTTGTTGTATTTTGGGTCACGTTGATACAGGTAAGACTAAATTGCTAGATAAGATCAGACAAACTAACGTTCAAGGTGGTGAAGCTGGTGGTATTACCCAACAAATTGGTGCCACTTACTTCCCAATTGAAGCAATCAGACAGAAGACTGCTGTTATGGCACCATTCGAGCAGATGTCCTACGAAGTTCCTGGTTTGTTGGTTATTGATACTCCAGGTCACGAGTCGTTCTCCAACCTAAGAACAAGAGGTTCATCCCTATGTAACATTGCTATCTTGGTTATTGATATCATGCATGGTTTAGAACAACAAACTCTTGAATCCATCAGATTGTTGAGAGATAGAAAGGCTCCATTTGTGGTTGCTTTGAATAAGATCGATAGATTGTACGACTGGAAGGCAATCCCAAATAACTCTTTCAGAGATTCGTTTGCCAATCAAACTAAGTCCGTTCAACAAGAATTTGATACTAGATTTACTGCCATTAAGGTTGCATTGGCTGAACAAGGTTTGAACTCTGAATTGTACTTCCAAAACAACAACTTATCAAGATACGTTTCGATCGTCCCAACTTCTGCCGTTACTGGTGAAGGTGTTCCTGATTTGTTGTGGTTGCTATTGGAATTGACACAGAAGAGAATGAGTAAACAATTGAAATACTTATCTGAAGTGGAAGCCACCATTTTGGAAGTCAAGGTTGTTGAAGGTTTAGGTACCACCATCGATGTTATTTTATCCAACGGTATTTTGAAAGAAGGTGATAGAATTGTTTTGTGTGGTATGAACGGTCCAATTGCTACTAATATCAGAGCTTTGTTGACTCCACCTCCGTCGAGAGAATTACGTATCAAATCCGAATATGTTCATCATAAAGAGGTCAAAGCAGCTTTGGGTGTTAAGATCGCCGCTAACGATTTGGAAAAAGCTGTTGCTGGTTCTAGATTACTAGTTGTCGGTGAAGACGACGATGAAGAAGAACTATTGGATGAGGTCATGGATGATTTGACTGGTTTGTTGGATTCTGTTGATTCGTCTGGTAGAGGTGTTACTGTTCAAGCATCTACTTTAGGTTCGTTAGAAGCTTTGTTGGACTTCTTGAAAGATATGAAGATTCCTGTCATGTCTATTGGATTGGGTCCAGTTTACAAGAGAGATGTTATGAAGGCAGCTGCCATGTTGGATAAAGCAAAAGATTTTGCAGTGATGTTGTGTTTCGATGTTAAAGTCGATAAGGAAGCTGAACAGTACGCTCAAGAACAAGGTGTGACGATTTTCAACGCTGATATCATTTATCACTTGTTCGATTCATTCACTGCTTACCAAACGAAATTAATGGAAGAAAGAAGAAAGGAACACCAAGCAAATGCCATCTATCCTTGTGTTTTGAAAACAGTTCAAATTATCAACAACAGAAACCCAATGATCATTGGTGTGGATGTTGTGGAAGGTGTTTTGAAACATGGTACTCCTATTTGTGCTGTGAAACCTGATCCTATAACTGGTAAGAATGGACCAATGTTGCTAGGTAAGGTTGTTTCTCTGGAAGTGAACCATCAATCTAAGGATTCGGTTAGAAAGGGTCAAACCAATGCTGGTGTCGCAATGAGATTGGAGGCTCCTTCCGGCCAACAACCTACTTGGGGTAGACACGTGGACGAAAAGGACCCATTGTATTCGATGATTTCTAGAAAATCGATTGATACATTGAAAGATCCGGCATTCAGAGATACGGTTGTGAGAGATGACTGGTTGTTGATTAAGAAGTTGAAAACAACACTTGATATCCAATAATTGTGTCGTCGTAATTTTTTAAAAGTTTGGTTTTTATGTAATGGATCCTACATGTAATTAACAATGTGTGCATTTTCTAGTCCGTTTGCTTTTTTTGTTCTCTGTGTATGTTTTTTTTCTTCGACTTGTTCTTTTTTTATCCATAATATATATATGATTATTTCTTAAAGGTATAGTAACAGTATTTATAAAGCGTTTTTATTCTTTTGTAGGCTGAAAAAAATGAATAAATGATTATATAATCAGCCGCACATTTTGAAAATTTTTATTTTTTTTTTAGGAAAAAATATTTTTCTCTTCTGTTTTGTCTAACATTCATTTCGGTATATTCGATCAATTAATTATACACCATTACAAAGATTGGTATAAATCTACTCTGAAGGGTTATTGCATATCAGCTTTTATTCAATCTTTACAAAAATGGATATTGCAAAGCCAGTGGGATCTGAAATCACCTCGGTGGATTTCAGTGTCCTGACAACGGAAGAGATTAGAAAGTTGTCAGCCAAACAGATCACTAATCCAACAGTTTTTGACAACTTGGGACATCCAGTTTCAGGAGGTTTGTACGACTTATCTCTTGGTGCCTTCTTAAGAAACCAATGTGCCACCTGTGGTTTGGATGATAGATACTGTCCTGGGCATCAAGGTCACATCGAATTGCCTATCCCGGTCTACAACCCTTTGTTCTTCAACCAACTGTACATCTTCCTAAGATCATCTTGTTTATATTGCCATCATTTCAGATTGCGTGCAAGCGAAGTTCATAAGTTTGAATGTAAATTGAGATTGATCCAACATGGTTTGCTATTGGAGGTTACTGAATTGGACAACATGAGATCGAGTGACGACTCACCAAGCGATGACGAAGCTGACGGTGATGCTGGCAGCTCAAATTCAGTTTCGGATATGGAATTACGTTCGAAAAGAACCTTATTCGTTGATACAGCTATTGCCAAAGCAATCAGTGATGGTAGATCATCCGAGGCAGGTGTTATAACTGCTACCGTGGCAGAGGAAAGAAAGGTGTTGATCTACGAATTTTATAAAAGATTGATGTCGAGACCAAAGTGTGATAATTGTGGAATGTACTCGCCAACTTTCCGTAAGGATGGTTTTTCTAAGATCTTTGAAAATGCCTTGAAGGATAAACAACTCTCGAATAATAGAATCAAAGGAATGAACAGAAAGGATATGATAAAATCAGATCTTAACGGATCCGAACCAAGTGAAACTGGTTTACCTTCAGTTAAACACAAAGAAGGATCCAAATATGTTTTGTCGACTGAAATTAGAAATTTGTTAAGAGCAGTCTTCAAAAACGAACAAAACTTGATCAAATACTTGTTCCACTCTAGACCATTGTCAACGAAACCAGTTTCATCGGATATGTTCTTCATTCATGCATTGGTTGTTCCTGCAACCAGATTTAGATTACCTTCCAAATTGGGTGATGATATTCATGAAAACTCTCAAAACGAACTTTTATCGAAAGTTTTGACAACTTCTTTGAACATTAGAGATTTGAATGAACAATTCTCCATTTTACAAAAAGACATTTCAGCTGAAGACCGTAAGATTATTTTCAATAGATTGATGAATGCATTTGTTACGTTGCAGAATGATGTGAACGGTTTTATTGATTCTACTAAGAACCAGAATCAAAACGCTTCAAGAAACCCACAGCCAGGTGTTAAGCAAGCTTTGGAAAAGAAAGAAGGTTTGTTCAGAAAGCACATGATGGGTAAGAGAGTCAACTATGCTGCTCGTTCTGTTATTTCCCCTGATCCTAACATCGAAACAAATCAAATTGGTGTGCCTCCGGTCTTTGCTACTAAGCTAACATACCCGGAACCAGTTACTGCTTACAACGTTGCTGAATTGAGACAAGCTGTGATAAACGGTCCAGATAAATGGCCAGGTGCAATCCAAGTTCAAAATGAAGATGGTACTTTAGTTAGTTTGGCTGGTATGACTCTTGAGCAAAGAAAAGCCATTTCCAAGCAATTGATGACTCCAACTGATGGATCTGGTGTTGTTAACAAGAAGGTTTATAGACACATTAAGAATAACGATGTTGTTTTGATGAACCGTCAACCAACTTTGCATAAGGCCTCCATGATGGGTCACAAGGTTAGAGTTCTACCTGGTGAAAAGACATTACGTTTACATTACGCTAACACTGGTGCCTATAATGCCGATTTTGATGGTGATGAAATGAACATGCATTTCCCTCAAAACGAAAACGCTAGAGCTGAAGCTTTCAACTTGGCAAATACGGATTCTCAATACTTGACACCAACCGCTGGTTCGCCTGTTAGAGGTTTGATTCAAGATCACATTTCTGCCGGTGTTTGGTTAACCAACAAGGATACATTCTTTACCAGAGAGAAGTATCAACAGTTGATCTATGGTTGTATCCGTCCTGAAGATGGACACTCTACAGGTTCTAGAATTATCACAGTTCCTCCTGCTATTTATAAACCAGAATTTTTATGGACTGGTAAACAGGTCATTACTACTATCTTGTTGAACATCAAGCCACAAAACATCCCAGGTATCAATTTGAAATCAAAAAACAAGATCAAGAGTGACTATTGGGGTGCTGGCTCCACTGAAAATGATGTTATTTTCCAAAATGGTGAGCTATTATCTGGTATCTTGGATAAATCTCAGTATGGTGCTTCTCAATATGGTATTATTCATTCATTGCACGAGGTTTATGGGCCAGATGTTGCTGGTAAAGCTTTGTCTGTCTTAGGTAGATTATTTACTAATTATATTATGATGATTGGTTTCACATGTGGTATGGATGATTTGAGATTGACTGATGAAGGTAACAAATGGAGAAATGAATTGTTGAAAGAGTCTGTTGAAATTGGTAGAGTTGCAGCTGCTGAGGTTACCAATTTGGATAACAACGTCAAATCTAATGATCCTGAACTGTTGAAGCGTTTGGAAGAAATATTAAGAGATGACAATAAGTTAGGTATTCTAGATGCTGTTACACAGTCAAAGGTCAACAGCATCACGTCTAAAGTTGTTTCCAAGTGTGTTCCAGATGGTACCATGAAGAGATTCCCTTATAACTCTATGCAAGCTATGGCTCTTTCTGGTGCTAAGGGTTCTAACGTTAACGTTTCTCAAATTATGTGTTTGTTAGGTCAGCAAGCTTTGGAAGGTAGAAGAGTCCCAGTGATGGTTTCTGGTAAGACTTTGCCATGTTTCAAACCTTTCGAAACCGACGCTAGAGCAGGTGGTTATATTAAGAATAGATTCTACTCTGGTGTCAGACCTCAAGAATATTACTTCCATTGTATGGCTGGTAGAGAAGGTTTGATTGATACTGCCGTTAAGACTGCTAACTCTGGTTACTTGCAACGTTGTTTGACTAAACAATTGGAAGGTGTTCATGTTGCTTACGATAACTCTGTTAGAAATGGTGATGGTGCTTTGGTTCAATTCTTATACGGTGGTGATTCTATTGACGTTACCAAGCAATCGCATTTGCACCAATTCAAGTTCTTCTTTGACAACTATAATGCTTTGTTACAGAAGTACAGTCCAACTAGCATTGAACATTTGGATACTGAAACTGCCATCAGCTACAACAAGAAGGTTAGAAAGCTTGCAAAAAAGCAATCTGCATTAGCACACCATGAGCAGAGCAGCAAATTTGACCCAACAATTTCTGTTTACTCCCCAGCTAAGTATCTTGGTTCTGTTTCTGATAAGTTTGAAGAAGATTTGGAGAAGTTCATCAACGAAAACGAAGACTTGTTTGTTTCCGGTAAAGAGGCTAAAACTTCTGGTGGTATCACTTCCAAGAAATTCAAGGCTTTGATGCAGTTGAAATATATGAGATCATTGATCAACCCAGGTGAAGCTGTTGGTATTATTGCTTCCCAATCTGTTGGTGAGCCATCTACTCAAATGACATTAAACACCTTCCACTTTGCTGGTCACGGTGCCGCTAACGTCACGTTGGGTATTCCACGTTTAAGAGAAATTGTCATGACTGCTTCTGCTTCCATTAAGACCCCACAGATGACTTTACCAATTTTGAAGGATGTCGATGATGCTGCTGCTGACGCTTTCTGTAAGTCCATTACCAAGATTAATTTCTCAGAATTCATTAACGATGTTACTGTCGTGGAAACTACCGCGGTCTCTAACGATGCTCAATCCTCTAGATCCTATGAAATCCAAATCAAATTCTTTGATTGTAAGGATTACTTGGACGAATACGATGTCACCAAGGAAGAACTTGAAGCTGTTATCAGAAACGATTTCATCAAGGCTTTAGAAGCCACTATCATCAAGGAAGTTAAGAAACAAAAGAAGTCAAATAACGAGTCGCTACCTACTGTTGGTAAAGCTATTTCTGCTTCTAAGACTGAAATGGCCGGTGTCAGGGCTGCTAATTCTGAAGAGGATGATGCTACTGAAGATAAAATGAGAAGTAACACTAAACAAGCTGTTTCTTATGATGGTCCAGATGATGAAGAAATTGAGACAATGAGACAGGCTGAAAAATCAGATGACGAATCGCTGGTTAATGATAGCTCATCTGAATCTGAATCTGATGAAGATGAAGATTCCGATGAGGAGATGGAAGATGTTGAAGCTAAGGAGGTTGCTCCAAAGAAGAAAGCTGTCATTTCCAAATCCAGAAAGGATTTATCCAAATCTGCTAGAGATAGAGAACAAGAGGCGATTATTGCTCATTCTTTCGTTTCGGAATACAGCTTCGATGATGAAAATGGTGCTTGGTGTGATTTCAAGTTAGAATTGAGTGCTGAAACTCAAAAGTTGCTTATGGTTAACATCGTCGAACGTGTTTGTAGAAAAGTTGTCGTTAGGGAAGTTCCAAATATTGGAAGATGTTTGCATCCAGAAGCTGAACAAGGTAAGAGAATTTTGATTACTGAAGGTGTGAACTTCCAAGCCATGTGGGATCACGATGCGTTCATTGATGTCAATGGTATCAGAGCTAATGATGTCTTTGCTGTCTTAAAGACTTACGGTGTGGAGGCTGCTAGAAATACTATTGTTAACGAAATCAACAACGTTTTCGGTACTTACGCTATTTCTGTCTCTTCTAGACATTTGGATTTGATCGCTGATTATATGACCAGGGAAGGTACATATTTGGCATTTAACAGACAAGGTATTGATTCATCTACTTCGTCGTTTGTTAAGATGTCTTATGAAACCACATGTCAATTCTTGACCAAGGCTGTCTTGGATGGTGATAGAGAAGAATTGCAATCGCCATCTGCTAGAATTGTTATGGGTAAATTGAACAATGTCGGTACCGGTAGCTTTGACGTTATGGCGAAGATGCCAGTTGCTTGATGGTTGAGGTTTTGTGTGTGTGTGTGTCTGAATTTGTATTTATTTCTTCGTTATTAGATTTTTGACTTGTGTCTCTTTCTTCTTCATGTTTTTGTTTTTTGTATTTTTGTATTTTGGAGTTTGATATCCATAAAAGCCTGTTTTAATCCTTTTTGTCCCTTTGTTTCTGTTTTTTTTTGTTTGCTTCCTCATTTACCCCTTCATTCCATTCATATATCTATATAGGTCTTGTAGTATATACAAAATTACCGTTTAAACTGAAAAGTGAATCTTAATAAAACCAGCAACTAAGTATAAGGATCTGCCAGAATATCTTATGGCAAAGTTGGGTGATCCACCAAACAAAAAATTTTGGTCTCTGCGACGAGCAAAGTGTCAACAAGAAGAGGTGGGAACAAAACACATTAAAGTGCATTCTTCTCTATCTAGCTAATTCAATTGGCATAAATAATAGTGGATTGATATATTATAGATTTTGCTGTTTGGAGTTTCAGCATGTTTGGATCAGCTGCTCCTCGATCAACTGGTTTCAATTTTGGATCCAGCAACGCTAATACAAATACTACAAATACGGGAAATGCCAACGGAGGACTTCAATTTGGGGCCAAGCCTAACATATTCGGTAACTCTCAGACAACAGGACAAACAACTACGAATGCATTAAATGGAGCTGCACAAGCTTCAGCAGCTCCAACTTCTAATGGGTTTTCATTTGGAGCCAACACGAATGGCAACACCGCTTCTGCCAACACGTTTGGAGGTGCGGCAGCCAAACCACCTACTTTCTCACTCAATTCTACGCCTTCAACAACAATGAATGGAGGACTCTTTGGAAATAACAACACGACAACAAAGCCAACGGCTGCAGGACTGTTCGGAAATGCCAATAACAATAACTCTACACAGGCCTCGAATAATGCTGCTTCGATAGGCGGAGGCCTATTTGGAAGTAAACCGACAAACCCATCATTTGGCAACACTCAACCATCCACAAATTCCAATTTATTTGGAGGTATCAGTTCAAGCGGTGGGGGTAATAGTCAACAACAGCAATCATCAAACGGTTTCAATGGCAGCCCATATGGAGTTTCGTACCCACAAGTGACAAACATAGAAATGCCAAAATCGTTGACTCCCAGTAGATCAAGTGAAGATATTGAGCTAAAGCGTAAGAGATCAACTGGAAGTTTATCACAACAATCGGGAAGCTCAGCGCCATCTCCTCATTCACATGGTAAACATACTTCCCTTAATCGAGTTGGAAATACATTCAAATTGCCAAATGCAAGCAAGTACTCATTGGATAGTATCTCAGGTATATTTTCACCTTCGGCATCCATAGTGGGAACCAAAGAATCGTCTATCACTGAGGAACCTGGCAGTTTTCCATCGACACAATTAGCAACGACAATGGGAGGTTTGAAAAGATCCAGTTCTTCAAAATCTGAATGCAGACGGTTAGTTATTAGAAACTCAAGTGGTGCATTCAAAAACTATCAGGATATAAATGCAGATGATGTTATCTTAAAAAAGAGAAAAGTATTACCTTCTGCTGGTTCCTCTATAACTTCTGTGTTGAGTTTTAAACCTAGCGTTGAGGCGAAGAGCGAATCGAAACTTGAAACGACCAAACTGGACGGTGGTTCTAAATCAGAATCACAGGAAAAGGAATCTGATAATTTGAATGGTGAATCTGACAAATTGGCACAAAATCCTGAGAAGTATTGGTGTTCTCCATCGATTTCCCGATTGTCTAAACTTTCGACAGCCGAACTGGCACATGTTGAAGATTTTACTGCAGGACGATTAGGCTACGGTCAGGTTTCATTTCAGTATCCGGTTGATCTTACTGCATTTGAAAACAACTGGGATAACCTACTGGGACCTTGTATACATTTTCAGCCTAAAATTCTACAAGTTTACCCAGAGGGAGTTGACAAGCCGCCACAAGGGAGTGGTTTGAACGTTCCTGCTATTGTTATGGTTGAAGGATGTTTCCCAATGGATAGAGTTACCAAGAAGCATATCAAAGATCCATCTGCTCCTGAAATGCATACATTCAAGAAAAAACTTAAATCTATTAATGGGATGCACTATATTAACTATGACTTTGTTACTGGGGCTTTTACATTTTCGGTTGAACATTTCAGCATATGGGGTTTGGTTGATGAAGAGGAGGATGATCCTGAATTGGTTGCCAGGTTCAAGAAGCAGCAAGAGGAGGAATTGGCGAATGAGAAGAGAAAGAACGAACTGCAGTTGAACGCATTGGAAAGGATTTCTAAATATCAAGACGGTAAAATAGACAAGTTGCTTCGTAAGAATGACAGGTATACTGCGGAAGACAGTTTTATATACAAGAAGCACAAAAAGAACCTTGATATTTTCATACCTGGAGGGTTTGGATACCAGCCTGAACTAGATGAAAGTGATGACTCAACGTCGGAAAGTGACTCGGAAGGTGAATACATTCAAATCGATAAACCCGCAACTGAGCTTTCAGGTGAAGAATCCGAACCTGATCATTCTGAATTTAAAGAAGAAAAAGATGATGATGATTATTTAGAAGATGAAGATGAAGATGACGAAAGTTCACAAAACTTTAACTTCAACAATCTTGTGGTTATGAAAGGATACGAACCCGATATTGAGGACCTGGATATAATTTCTATCAAGAAACAGACAGAATTCCCTACGAGTGACAGTTGGGATGAGCAGATTGTTTTGTCGAATGGATTTTCCTCTGTTTTTAACAAAGATTTAAACTCTGCCAAGAATATGAAGCTTGACGTGAAAAATGTAAGTGAATTTATCTTTGGTGATGAGGATGGTTCAAAATTCAAGGCGATTGAACAACCATTAGTTAAATTTGATAATGCTGATGAGTACAAAGACCTGTTGGATTTTGAAATTAAGAAAGGCAATATATTCGCAAGAGATGTGAACCAATTCCCATCTGTCGAATTTGACTCCAAAGTGGATCTATCAACAACTTTAAATGTTTTAAGGAACACAAATGACTTCAACTTATGGGATCTTATTGGTAGATTATTTGACGATGATTACTGCTTATCGTTTTTGAGCCCTGATGACTCAATCTGTTACAAGGATGACGAACAATTGAAATCTAAAATATTGGACTTGAAGAGACGTGAATTGATAATTGAATGGTTACAACGCTTCAACTCGAAAGAAATTGGAAGACTCCTGTCAATTAATGCTAGAGATGCATTGGAAATTATATATATTCACTTGTGCTCCGGAGATCTAAACAATGCAATCGATAATGCAATAGACACCAACAATAACCACTTATCGGTTCTATTAACTTTAGCTGATTCGAATGATGAATCTGTTAGAGATTTGGCAAAGGCGCAACTCCTCGAATGGAGCAAGACATCAACCTTGAAATTGATTCCTGAGACCGTTTTCAAAGTTTACAAGTTGTTATCTGGTGATATATTAAGCAAACAGCCATCTCCTCATTTAAACAATTTAAGCTGGTCGATCGTTTTACTGTTGTTGTTAAAGTATGGTGACTCGAATAAGAGTCTTAATACTTTGTTGAAGGAGTTCATGGATTATGAGACTCGATTGGATAAGAAGCCTGAGGCTGATGATTTAGTTTATTCGATCTTCAAGTTGGTTGATAAGCCATCGAAAGTGTTGAATAAATTCGATACTCATTTGCAATTTATGTTGTTGAAGAAATTGAACAGTGTATTGGATATTGATTCAAAGTTGTCAGACTCGGTTACTTTGAGTTTCAGCGAGCAATTGAGCCATTATAAAATGTTTGAAGAATCCATATTTGTTTTAGAGCATTTGGAAGATGATAGCACGACTAAGTCTCAGATAGTGAAATTGATCGATTCCAACATTGATTCGTTGGGTTATTTAGAGAACGATTCGAGATTGTTGTCGATTCATGAAAATTTAAGGGTTCCATTGAATGCTTTACATGAGTCCAGGGCCAACAAATTTGAAAAATTGGGAGAATTTTACAAGATGGCTAGATCTCTTATCGGTGCGGAACTATTACCGAAAGCTCATGATATCACCATTAATAAGGTTGCACCTAGCTACATCATCAGCAACTCTAAGCTAGATGAATTGGAGAGTTTGTTATTGAATTTCAACGGATTGCCAAATTGGTCTGTTGGTGGTTCGTTGTATCAGGACTACCTAACCGTTCTGAAGATAACCAATTCTGGAGATTACGAGGACAAGTTGGGTCAATTGGAAGAGCTTGTTAAGAAGTTGATCAATGGTTTACGGTTGTTGAAAGATACGAATTTGGAGGTCAAAGTGGTGAAGACGTTGATTTATCGTGAGTTGATCCGGTTGATCTTTGAGAATCAGTTTGAGTACAACGCTGAACAATTGTTGAGTCTCGACTTGCCTGCAAGTGAGTCCAACTACCTAAAGATAAGAGTTAACACTAATAACGCTATTGAAAATTAGATGTATATATTTGTATAAGAAATAAAGCTTTGTATAACTGTTTTTTTTTATGTATACGAAATTAGAATGATTAATTGGTATTAAATGGTAAACAAATGAAGAATGATGAAAAGATAACAAATAAATAAACAAATAAATAAATGAAGAAATAAATAAATAGAAAAATAAAATCGTATCAGTCGTCAGCTTCCACTTCATCCCTTAAAGCATCAACAACGTCCAAGATGGCTTCACATGCAGGAGAATCAGGGTACGTATCCAAGAAAGATTCACCAGAATCGCAACTTCTACCGATTCTAGGATCCAAGGGAACAGAACCCAAGAATTTCAATCCCAACTCTTGAGCCAACTTTTCACCCCCACCAGTAGTTGGTTTAAATATCTTGGATTCACCACCACAGTTCGGACACACAAAACCGGACATGTTCTCCACGATTCCCAAAATCTTGATGTTGGCCTTCTTACAGAAATCGATCTCCTTTCGAACATCCAACAATGCAACTTCCTGTGGTGTCGTTATTATCAAAGCACCATCTATACCAACTTCTTTCAAATAAGTCGTCACAGACAAATGTTCGTCCGATGTTCCTGGAGGCGTGTCGATCAACAAGTAGTCCAACTGTCCCCAGTCCACATCCTTTAGGAACTGTTTAATCAACCCATTCTTCTTGGAACCTCTCCAGATGATGGCGGAATCTTCGTCGGGTAGCATGAACTGAATGGACATCATTCCCAAGTTGTCACTAACGTACACGGGGGACCAACCTGAGTTTGAAGAATGGATCGATTCCTTTTCACAACCAAGCATTTTGGGTAACGAAGGTCCACAGATGTCTAGATCCATGGCACCGATTTCCAAGTTCAAGTCTGAAGCTAGCGCCCAGGAGAGCATCGAGGTGAAGGTTGATTTTCCAACACCTCCTTTGCCTGATAGGACCAACACTTTGTGTTTCACTGAAGATAACCTTTCGTTGATTAGTGCTATGTCTGGATCTGGGCCCTTCGGTAGGGCTTCACAGATCGGCTTGTTGGCACAACCGGCACAGGAGTCTGCTTTACCTGCATCTTCGGATTCAGGGCCAGGACAGTGTTCTGGTTCTGGGGCTTTGAGGTTTGTGTTTGCCGGTGTAGGTGGAATCGTGCTGTTTTCCACTGCTATCATTTTTTTATATGTTGTCGTTGCCTATCCTTGTACTTGCGATTAAAATGTAAAGTGTACCTGAAATAAATCCTGCAGTCTCTAAAGAAATATATGTATGTATGTGTGCTACTGATGTATCTACAGTGTACTTTCACTGTCTGGTTCTTCTATGTTGTGAAGATAAATGCAAAAAAGAAATGTACATATATATATATGGGAAGAAAAACATGTTATCTTCAGCTTTTAACTCGCAAATATTACTAAGCGTCGATTTCGGGCGGTCCTTCCAGAATCCACGCGCATTTCTGCGTCGATCGGCGCGTTGCTGTCATTAATAATTATATGAATATTCTCTGTTCTCCGAATTACGTACACTGTATATTATACTTATTTATTTAGGTGACCACTATGGATCTTTGGACAAGCCAAATGCTCTTATAAGTATTTCGTTTTATCTTTCTAATGACTACTTCACGAGGATGCTCTTCTAAGAGGAGGCGTCGCAGGACTGAAAACAGTGGTCATCTGGTTGTTGAGAGATCAACTGGTGACGTTACCACACTGTCCTTCAGGACTCTCTATATATATTAATCTATATACCTTTACGTGAATCTTACCCAAACAATTATTATTAGCTCATCTTACAAGAATATATACAAAACTATAACTTTGTCATAATATCTATATATCTATATTATAGCTTGGTTTTATATATTTTCTTCTTGACGATATCGTAAACTTCTTCCGCAACTGCCCAACTCTCAATGAAACCGGTAGCACCACAGCCATAATTGTGAACGATGTTGCTGTCCTTGTCATCGACCTCGATCCTGGGACCACTGGCACGGCGAGGTCTGAACCCGATGTTATCCCTGACAAATCTGATCTCTCCGTTGTAGTTCTTGACCAATTCAGGGAGGTATCGTTTAGCTTTGGCAATGAGACGGTCGCCGAATCCATTGTGAGATGTGGCATCGAACATTGGGGAGTGGCTGTCGTAGATGCCACCTAGTGCTGCACCACCTTCTTTCCTAGGAAAGAGCATCAAAAACTCGCCCTGTTCGACCGGATTATCTTCATCGAAGTGGACTTGGTAGTCCAGGTCGTTTTCGATGATTAAGGTGTGACCTCTGATTGGTTTCAATTCTTGGTCTTTTGTAACGTCTTGGAAGAAGTTGAAACCAATCCCTGTACAGTTGACGATCAAATCAGGGGTGTAGTTTGGGATCGATGTATAGGCTTCGTATAGTTTGTCGATCGATCTTCTTTGAACTGTGATTCCCTTTTGAGAGAGTCGGTTCATCAGGTACTGCAAGTAGTAAGTGGTGGATATACTGAAAGACTTGAAAGTGAAGAGGTTGTAAACACCAGGAAACTTTCCCTCGTCTGAACCTAGCATTTTATACCCTTTGACAAAATCTTTGAACCATGGAGGAGTGAACGATCTTTTAGGGTACCCGTCAGATGGGATGCAACCAAAATAGCAATCGTACTCTTTGATCCAAGTTTCTGGGATTTTACTCAACTCTTCGAATTTCATGTATCCCAACTTGTGCTTCCAAATAAGATGAGGATCGGTGGAATTCAAGGTGGATCCCCAGTGGGCACCTGCCTTTGGGGATGTGTAAAGAGGGGGGTCATCTCCTGGTAGATCTTTGGAGAAAACTTGGATTTGGACACCTGGTAGCTTTTCGGATAGAACTAAGGCTGATGTTAGACCCACCACGCCTGCTCCGATGACAAGTATCTTGAACTGTTTATCTGACATCTGTGGAAGAGAGAAAGAGTGTTACGAAACTGATTTATTTAAAAAGACGAAAGATATATATACAAAGAGGAACTACAAGGTATATATATAAGTATATATATAAGTATCTATATTAATATATATAGTAAAGAAAGTCATTGGATGCGCCATAAACATATCAAATGGAAGTTCTGTTATCAACCCCCCTCTTTCTTCTTTCCCTTTTGGGTAATTTCGGCGACGGTGCAACTTATATATATATGAACTGGTTGATTCTCTCTATGATATATATATATATATATCTATCTTTATTGCTGCTGATTGTTAATTGAAGCTATACATTTTACAATTTAGCTCTATATATTAATCCCTCAACGATCTTCAACACGTCCTGTGCACAGCCCCAGCTCTCGATGTAACCCAAGCTTCCACATCCATAGTTGTGGATGATCTTCTTGTCCTTTGGATCCAATTCGACCCTTGGACCACTCGATCTACCTGGTCTGAACCCAATGTTGTGTCTAATAAATTTATAAACGCCGTTGTTATCAGCACCCAATTCAGGGATGTGTCTCTTAGCCTTTGCAATCAACCTTTGAACGTAGTCCTCGTGAACGGTGTCATCCAACAGAGGTGAATGTGTGTCGTAGATACCACCAAGGATACAACCACCTTCTTTTCTAGGGAACAGCATCAAGAATTCACCTTCCTCATATGGGTCAACTTCATCGAAGTGCACCTGGTATGGTAGGCTGTTTTCCAATATTAAAGTGTGACCTCTAATTGGAATCAATTCGGGATCAAACGAACCCTTCAATTCGTTGTATTGTAAACCGGTACAGTTGATGACAACGTCTGGTTTTATGGTTGTGTTGCCTTCGTAGAAGGGAATCGAGTCGTATGCATCGGACAATTTTTCAATCGACTTTCTTTCGATGGACACACCAGCTTTAACTAAAGTGTTCATTTGCCAGAGCAAATAGTAGGTGGTTGAGATGGAGAAAGTTTTGAATTTGACTAGATGTTCAACACCAGGGAACTTGACTGGGTCTTCACCGATGAACTCGTAGTCATCGACAACATCCTTGTACCATGCGTGTTGAAAACTTTCACCTGATTTGCCAACGTTACCGGTGTACACATCGTAAGCTTTAACCCAGCATTCAGGGTCCTTGCTCAACTCTTGAAATTTGTTGTAGCCAAGGGTATGTCTTCTCTTAGCCAATTCGTCGTCGGTGAATCTAGGCGAAGACCAATGGGCACCTGCCTTTGGAGAGGTGTACAGTTTGGTGTTGTCTCCAGGAAGATCTTTGGCGATGATCTTGATGTCCACATTTGGAAGGTTGGCAGATAGGTGCATGGCGGTGGTCAATCCCACCACGCCTGCTCCCACGATTAGAATCTTTGTCTTGGGATGTTCACTCATTGCTGGAGGGTGTCAATTGGGATTGAACCAAGTGGGTATGACAGAGGAAGAAGCACTGGCAGATATATATATATATATATATATATATATTATTAGATCAAATCGATCCAGTATCCAACAGATATCCTGTAAAGCCGTCTTATCGGCAGCCCCGGCGGCAACTTCCCTGTTGGGAAATGTACATTATCATAGATATGGTAATGTAATAGCTGACCTAATCAATAGATCACGTGTATTAACACACCTGTGCACCACGAAACGAACAATCAAAAACCCGCCTCATCCGCCGCCGCCACCAAATCAAAATCAATTAATGTATGCGTGCAAATTCACAGTTCCCAGCCACCAACCTCTCCACGAAACCAACAGACACTCCACTTGCCTGCCCTGCAGCGGCTGGAGACACACACACAACTCACAAAGAACAATAACCAGATAAAGGTCACAATTCTAAAAGAAGGAAGGAAATTCATCACAGTAAAAAAAATATTAAACAACTAAGTGATATACTTAATATACTAATTAAATAATATAAACTGTCCTCCCCAGCCACAAACACAGCCAAGAAAAAAACACAAAAAGGAGCAGCCTGTTTGTTTTGTTTGTTTTCAAAGCCAAAAGAAGCAAATTGACAGCCTCAACTCAAATTCAAACCTCAAAATTCATCTTGTTCAATTATTTTATTTTAATATTTATCTAACTGGGAATTGCGTCACCTGTTTTTGTTTGTTGTTTTCCTTTTTTTTTCTTCCCTTTTATTTAATTATTGCTGTTTTTTTTGACTGTTGTCATCTCCATTTTGATACAGGCTTAGACGTACTTTACCACTTGCTTGTTATTGGGACCTCACCTGATTTGCTTCACACTACTTCATTCACCGCATTACAGAATGAGTTTGGTGTCTCAACAGCAACTCACACAGAATCAACTGCAATTGAAACAGTTGGATGAACAAAGACAGAGACAAGTGGAACAAACAAAGAGTTTCCAATCAAATAGATCCTCCACTCAAGAACTTTTACAGAATCTAAGGCAAAAGGAACAGGAAAAGATGTCCAAAAAGGACCCTTCCGATCCATTGTCTGTGTTGATTCCAACAGGGGCTAATCCTACAGATGTCCTTGCTTCTAGATTCAATTCATGGAGAAACATCGTTGCTTGCTTGATCCACTATTTGAAAGAGATCGTTTCAGTGCATGAAGAGATCAGCAGACAGCAGATCAGATTGCATCATGCAATCACGTTTCCCTTCATCACTCAAGGTTTGGACGGTGAATATTATCAACCCGTGAGAGTACCACCTAATCAAAGTGGCCGTGGTTCAAAGGACAGTTCCGATGCATCCAAACAGAACGATGAATTTGAATTGGCACAGAAGTTCTTCTTACCCCTTGGTAATGGATCCATCCAAGATTTACCAACCGTTTTGTACCAGTACCATTCGAATGCAGCATTGTTGGCACAAGCCACAGTGAAAGAATTGAACAATTCCATCATACCTAGGTTGGAAGATTTGAAAAGAGATTTGATGGTTAAGATTAAAGAAATTAAATCTTTGCAAAGCGACTTCAAGAATCAAGTTAGCAAGTACCAATCCGATGCTAAATCCGAATTGAATAACTACATCCAGTCGATCGAACTCTCCAAACATAACCCTTCGGAATTGTTGCCTAAAAACGATCCATACCTGCTAAAATTATCCCTCGATAGATTGATCAAGAGAAAACTAACCGAAGAAAATTATTTGCATGAAGCATTCATCAACTTACAAACCAGTGGTAAAGAATTGGAAAAAGTGGTTTATATCGAGATTCAAACTGCAATAACCGTTTACGCCAAATTGTTGGGTCAACAGGCTCAAAACGTGTTTGATGGATTGATCTCCAAACTTGATAGTGGATTGCTAACAAAGGATCCTGCTTTCGAATGGGATTCGTTCATGTCCAAAGATTCTTCCAATTTCATCGATTTGAATTTACCAATGAGACATTTCAGTGAGGTGCATTACAAGTACCAAACAGAAGCACTTGCATTTGATATCAGATCCGGTTACTTGGAAAGAAAATCCAAGTTTCTAAAATCATATTCGAAAGGTTGGTACGTACTAACTTCAAATTTCATCCACGAATTCAAATCCAACGATAGAAAGAGAGATCCAATTCCAATCATGTCGTTGGCTTTAGAAGATTGTCAAATGGCTGAACATTCCAGAAAAGACGAGAAAAATCCAAACTCGTATCATAAGTTTGTGTTGCACGCCAAACAGAACGGTTTACTTCATAAAGGTCACAACTGGGTGTTCCGTGCCGAATCTTATAACGTGATGATCAACTGGTACAACGATTTGAAGAGGTTGACTGCTCTTCCTACTCCACAGGCTAGATCCAGCTTGGCATGGGAACGTAAGAAGCAGGAAAGATTACAATCGATTGCATCTTCTTCATTAGCCTCTGCTTCCACAAGTCTTAAAAACAGAAGAACAACACAGTTGAGTTCCATCACCGATCAATCTAGCTTCCACAGAAGCATTCCTGGTTCCCATAAAGATGGCGGCAGCAAGAACAACGTTGGGCCGAACTCTATGACGAATCAATCCATAGATACAATGTTAACGCTACCGAAAAACCAAAGAGTTCCAGAAGATCCAAGACCTGATTTGGTGATGAGTGATCCAGCCATAGTGTCTGTTCCTTTCGGTACTTCGCACACCGTGAAATTACCAGACATTGACCAGAATGACAACATCAACAACATCAACAACAGCAGCAGCATCAGTCATGCTAATGGTGATGATGGATACGTTGAAGATTCGAACAATAGAATAGAAGAGCTTGACGATGGTGGGGAAGAAGAACTCGAAGATGATAATGTTAGCTTCGACCGTAAAGTGGATGTTGATTCGAGCATTCAAGTTGCCGGTGTTATTCGAAACGGTAAAAAGAAGGGAGACGTTAACGATGATTCGTTTGTGACTTTGGACTCAAACGTTGAATCCAACACTAAAGAGGGCTACTTTGTGAACGATTTCGATAGTACTGGAAATGATGGTGTGGTTAGTCTAAACGATGGATCTAAGAAGGAGACTCAGATGTAAGATCTTCTTTTTAAAAGATTGCATTTATCTTTATTATTATTTTTCACCCGTTTGTCGTTTCATCTTTTCTTTTTTAATTTCTTAGCGTTACCTTAGTTTATATCAGCTTATTTTATTTCATGTCTGTTTTTTGTTGTTGTTGTTGTTGTTTTTCCCTGTTTCTCTTGTGTTTTTTATTTTTATTTTTACTGTTGTCCTTCTTTATTCTACTTTGTATTTCTTTTATTGCCATACCGTTCCCTTTTCATAAATATCACTGTTCTTGAGTTTGCACAATTACACTTGCACGATTTTTCAGACTGAACTAACTAACGTTAAAGTGAAGGGTAAATTAATATTATATACATACACCCAGATTTATGCCGTCGCCGTCGCGTCGACCACCGTCACATGCTGTGTCACTGGCACTGCCCGCTGCCGAGTTATTCAGCGAGTGGCTGGAGAGATAAGAAGGAAGGCAGCAACACCGATCACTACTCTTTAATGGATACCTGGTGGATCCCCGTACCACCGTGTGTTTTTTTATAATTAGATTGCATTCATTAGGTGACATGTCGGAGAAACAGCAAACTCCAATGATGGTGTTCCCACCAGATGCGACGGCCGTGCCGGACAAGTACCGGTTCTATCAAGACCCGCAACTCTTGCTAACGGTTGTCCTTGGTGCCTTGGTGTTGATCTACGGGCTAAACAAGGCAGCCAAGGCGTTCTTGGTAAGACTGTTCTACGTTCCTATGGACGATTACAGGGACAAAGTGATGGATGCATTGAAGGGGAAAGGGTACTTGAAAGAATCATCCGTTGGTATCAAGCGAGGCAGCGTGCTTCGTCGTATTGTGATTGCTAGTTTGAAACCTCAGCTGTATTCGACGATGCCGTTGAATGAAGGTGGTGATTGTAAAGATCCAAAGTATTCGCTTTTGAGACTAGCTAAGATTGATAAGGAGACGAATAAAGAATTCGAAGAAAAATTGAAACCGATCGTTCCCAACGATGGTGGGCGTCGGGTACTCTTTGGATTCTTCCATCCGTATTGTGATGCCTTGGGTGGTGGAGAGAGGGTGTTGTGGGAAGCCGTTTTATCCACTTTGAAAAGCAGCGAAAGAAACGTGGTTGTCATTTACAGTTTCACCAAGACTGATTCGGGGTCTGTTTCTGGTAATTTGAAAGCCGTTCGTGAATACTTTGGTATTGATCTTTTTGCAAACGAGTTGAACGATAGAATTGTGTTTATCCAGTTGCCTAATAGATGGAGATGGGTTTTGGATGGTGCCAAATGGAGGTTTGCTAGCATTGTCATGCAGGCACTCAGTTCGATCTGGATCAGCTTTCTATGTTTCTACAAGTTGCCTCCTGATATCTTCATCGATACGATGGGGTTCCCGTTTGTGTATCCTTGGATCTCAGGATGGTTGGGTATCCCTGTGGCCACATATATCCATTACCCTTTGATTTCAAGTGACATGTTGAACAAGTTGAATTTGAAGAGCGTATTTGGGTTGGGTAAGTTCGTTTATTGGAAGTGCATGTTGAAACTATATGATATTACTGGTACTTTTGTCGACGTTACATTTGTGAATTCGACTTGGACTTATGAGCATGTTTTGGAAGCTTGGAAGAGTAGTGTTGATTTGTATCCTCCAACCATATTGTACCCACCGGTTGATTTTGATGGATCTGTGGAGGAATCGATCAAATCGCCAAAGCAGAAGATGATCGTTTACCTTGCCCAATATAGGGAAGAAAAAAGGCACATGATGGTCATTGAACAGTTTGCCCAGTTTATCAAGAGTAAAGAAGGTAAATCTAGTGAGTACAAGTTACACTTCATAGGAAGTATTAGAACCTCGGACGATCGTAAAAATGTGACCAAATTGAAAGAGTTGGCTGGATCGTTAGGTTTGAAAGAGAAAGAACATATTGTGTACGATTGTAACATGAACGTTTCCGATATTGCAAACGTGTTGAAACTTGCTGAATTTGGATTGAATGCCATGTGGAACGAACATTTTGGTATTTCTGTGTGTGAGTACATGGCTTATGGAATGATTCCAATTGTGCATGCGAGTGCTGGTCCATTGGAAGATATCGTGAGGTCCGTTGATCAAAAGACTAAGGAGATCTTGCCCGTTGACGAAGGTTTACAAGCAAAGGATCTGAGTGTGAAATCTGGGTTCTTCTTTAAAGATTCATCCGATCCAGATTACGATCCAAAGAAGGATGCACAATTTTCTTCTTTGGCTCAAGTTTTTGCTCAAGTGACTAAGTTGACACCAGAAGAGAAGGCAAAAATTAGAGCCAATGCCGTTTACATTTTCAACAACAAGTTCACTGCGTCTAAATTCCAGGAAGGTTGGAACAAATTTGTTGTTTTTGTTACAAAGTTGGAAGTTTTCAAACGTGAAATGAAGGGTAAAGTTGAGGCTGTGTACTGATCAGATGTATTATGTACGTGATTATCTAAGTCTTTTTTTTTCTCCTTTTGAGTTTGGCACGCTAACTAAAATTTTTATTTTATTCTTTTTTTCTTTTTACTTTATTCTATTTTATTTTTACTTTTTAATCTAATCGATTGTTTTATACTCTATCATATATATATATATATATCGGTAAACGACAACTAGCAATGACTGAAGTGAGAGAGAAATTAAATAGCAACCCAGAGATTCTTCTTAAGAAGAGAAAGAACGCCGACAGACTTCGTTTGGAAAAGCAAGAACAGGCCAAGAAGAGAGCCGAAGAAATAAAAAGAAAGAGACTACAAAAGAGAAAGTCCAAGTTTGTTAGAGCAGAGACTCTAGTTGCCAGACACAGATCAGCTGAGCGTGAACAATATAGAGTGAAGAGAGTTTCCGAATACGAAAAAAGCAAAGCTGGTGCAGTTGATGATAACGATAATGGAAACGACGATTCTTCCAACAAGTTGCAATTCATTGTGAGGGTGAATGGTCCACACGGTGCCAAAGTTCCATCCAAGGCTAAGAAAGTGTTGAGTTTACTAAGGTTGGAAAATGTGTACGATGGAACGTTCATCAAGTCGAACCCTGCGGTGAGACCACTATTGAGATTGATCAACCCTTACATTGTGATTGGATCCCCATCGTTGGCCACTGTGAGAAACTTGATTCAGAAGAGAGGTCGAGTGGAAGTCACTCGTGGTGACGAGAAGAAAGTTGTGAATTTGGACGACAATACGGTGATTGAGGATGTGTTGGGTGATGAAGGTATCATCTGTACCGAAGATTTGATCCACGAAGTTGTTACTTTGGGAGATGCGTTCAAACCATGTGTTAAATTTTTACAACCGTTCAAGCTGAATCCACCTGTTCATGGATGGGGTCCCTTGAGTAAATTGAAGAGATTGGAGTTGAGAGAAGAGAAGACCAGTGTTAACAATGCTGGTAATGCTCCGTTGAACGAGGTTGATATTGATAAGTTTATCGAAGAGCAGATCTAAGAATGTTTTTTTTTTAGATTTTTAATATTTTATCAGTGTTTGTTTTTCCCTTTCTTATTTAATGGCTTTTAGGCGGTTCCATATTGCTAGATGGGTGTATAGTTGAAATATATATATATATATATATAAATTATAATTTATATTTATGATAAAGAGAAAAGAGCGTAATCGACGCGTCGACGTCGCGAGAAAAGAAAAAAAATAAAGAAGACAGACTCCTGTTTTACCGGCCCGGTTACCGGAGCGCAGTCGGCTCTTTAGCTTTTTTTTCTCCAGCTTCATCGACTGATCGATCGATTGATGATTCAATCAAGCAATCAGTCATTTTGTTTCACTTGTCTTTGGCTCTTTTTCGTCTCGTCTATTTCTTGGTTTTGACTCACAGTATCTGCCTATATATAAATAGATACACATTATTCATTATAGCTATGTCTGTTACTAAGAAGATTGTTTTACTACCTGGTGACCACGTTGGTCCAGAAGTTGTCGACGAAGCTGTCAAAGTCCTGGAAGCTATCAGCGAAGCCAGACCAAACATTAAGTTCGATTTCTCAAAACACTTGATCGGTGGTGCCTCTATCGATGCTACTGGTGAACCATTGAGTGATGAGGCCTTGGCTGCTTCTAAAAGTGCCGATGCCGTGTTGTTAGGTTCCGTTGGTGGACCTAAATGGGGAACTGGTTCGGTGAGACCTGAACAAGGTTTGTTGAAGATCAGGAAGGAATTGAACTTGTATGCCAATTTGAGACCTTGCTCTTTTGCCTCCGATGCATTGTTGGATTTGTCACCTTTAAAACCTGAGATTGTGAAAGGTACCGATTTTGTTGTTGTTAGAGAGTTGGTTGGTGGTATCTACTTCGGTGAGAGAGTTGAAGATGATGGATCTGGCTTTGCCTCTGATACTGAAGCTTATTCAGTTAAAGAGGTGGAAAGAATAACTAGAATGGCTGCCTTTTTAGCACTTCAAAACGATCCACCTTTACCTATCTGGTCTTTGGACAAGGCCAACGTTTTGGCATCATCTAGATTGTGGAGAAAAACCGTGGATGCAACCATCCAGAGAGAATTCCCAACTTTGAACGTTCAACATCAATTGATCGATTCGGCTGCCATGATCTTGGTTAAGTCTCCAACAAAATTGAACGGTATCGTGATGACTTCGAACATGTTCGGTGATATCATCTCCGATGAAGCCTCCGTTATTCCAGGTTCGCTAGGTTTGTTACCTTCTGCATCTCTTGCATCTTTACCAGATACCAACCAGGCATTTGGTTTGTACGAACCATGCCATGGGTCTGCTCCAGATTTGGAGAAAGGTAAGGTGAATCCATTGGCCACGATCTTGTCTGCTGCGATGATGTTGAAGCTATCGTTAAACTTGGTTGAAGAAGGTTTGGCTGTTGAAAAAGCTGTTAAGTCGGTGTTGGACCAAGGTATCATGACTGGAGACTTGGGTGGATCCTCTTCAACTACCGAAGTTGGAGATGCTGTTGCCAATGAAGTGAAGAAGTTGCTAATATAAATAAGTAATATATAAAATTATATCAACAACCTGCAACATGCAATCAAGGTCATTGAATAAAAGTCTATCTGTAATAAACAATTTGCAGTGATGGTTGTGTTTTTGTTGTAGTTGCTGACCTTTATTATTTGTGTGTTCGATCGTCTACCGTAGACGGCGAATTCATCCCAAATTCCACAGTTTGATTCAACACTACCAGGCAGAATTACCTGATGCATTTTCAAAACTCTAGGTATTCGTCTCCTAAACAAACGCATATAGAAAATAAATTAAGAAAATCAGTTTTGAACACTCCAATTACTCTCTCAACGTTAGAGAACGAGCTCATCAAATTTTAAGACAGAAGGAGCCGTAATCATGGAGAAACTACACGTATATCTATGAAACCCCAATATTAACTATTTCAACCCTAAGATAACTTTCTAGCCTACCAATATAAATAAAATATCTAAAACATTTAATTCTGATAGCATTCTTGTGCATAGACTTGTAGCAGTCGATCAACGCCCCAGATTAATGATTCTTGAACTAAATACCTACCGCAAAAACGGTGCACATTAGGTGGGACAGAGTGAGAAAAAGTGGGAGAAAATGGGAAAAAGTGGGAAAAAGTGGGAAAACTGCTTGATGAACGCGTGTGCCAAAAGTGGTGCATAGTTAGGAACTTTGGGCATGTCTGAGCCAAAAGCGTCCCAAAATGCTCCGTGAAGTCAACAGTGGTTGACAGGCCATCAAGAAGTGGTCCACTTCGAGAAAGCGATACAGAAATATCTCACAATTAAAGGAAAACTACTTGATTCAGTATTATAATAATAATAATAATAATAATAAATATTTATTCCCGGTGTTGGTATCCCATTTATCAGAAGGGTCACCCCAGCTTCAGTCCATATAAACTACTTACTCTTTGTTAGTTGCATTTTTCAGATCATCATCTATATACCCCCCTTTACCCGTATGAGAGAATAATTTGTTCTTTTTCTTTGTTCAAGACTTTTCCTATCTCATTATTTTCAGGAAGGTCGCCCTAGACAAACAGTTAACCAGATATCTATCATCTAAAATTTCTCCAGTCCACTTGTGACAGTTATCAGCATCTGACTGATACTACTACTGCTTTTTTGATGGTGATGGTCTTCGCCTGCACGATTGCCAATCGCCTTCCCAATTTGATCACCTATATTGAACACCTATCAAATATAACCCAACAACTAATATGTGACAAATACAAATTGAACCTCCGCCTCCCTTTATTGAAAAATCCTCAAGATTGAACAATATAATATTCTCGATGGTTAACAAATTCGATTATTAAACAAGATCGATACAATATATATATATTAATTGTAAGATATATAATATATTAGCTAACTGATTAATTAATTACACTGCCTTGAAATCTGTTTATAAACCCGGCAATTTCACGTTTCTTTTTCTGTGTTTATTTTTGTTTTCTGGTTTTTTTCTTGCTGCGAAGAAAAGAAAAGAAAATAAGAGTTGAAGAATTAATTGTAAACACTGGAGGCAGCAATCTATTTTGATTGTTTCCATTGTTGTTGCCGACTTCCATGTTTTTTTAGCGGGTTTGGCGTTTTTTTGTTGAATTTCTTTCTTGAGTTTGAATTATAACTATTTGAACCGTTTACATTTATTTGATTCGTTTATCTGTCACTTCATTTATTTGGTCCGATTGTCTCTGCATTGCAAGCAGTGTGTATTATCCTGATCTGGTCACCTGTTGTTTCCAACTTGTCCGTGTCCTTGGTTTTTTTACTACTCATCCTCATTGGTTTTCATTTTCTCCCCACATCTCTAGACCTCTCCATCGATTAGCTTATTGTGTTGTCTGATCTGAATCCATTCGACTTGTTTTGATTTCATCTTTTGTCATCGATTGATTTGTCTGTTCTTTTTTCAATTTTGATTTCAAAGTGTGTTTTATTTTTTGTTTTGAACCCTGCAATTTTCTCCAGTTGTTTGTTTAGAAGCTTGTCTTTTACCTTTAGCATTCGCTTATTTCATCATCATCATACAATGTTAAATCGTTCGTCACTTCCAATAAGCCTGCCCTGGTTTCTCATCCTCCTCCTCGTCACATTCATCTTCATACGACCTTCAAATGCAGCATTCACATACCTCGGTTGCTATGCTTCTGATGATTTGACATCTCTCACAGGCGGGGATTCATATGAATACCAGTCATCAGGATACTGTCAGCAGCAATGTGCAGGCTATGCCGTTGCTGCTTTGGTCAATGGAGATGAATGTTACTGTGGTAATACGAAACCATCGGGTTCATCTTCTGATAGTTCCAATTGTCAGAAGGACTGCAGTGGGTATCCGTACGAGAAATGTGGTGGTAACGATTACTACTCTGTTTATTACGACGAATCGGAAGACGATGGTAGTGGGAACGATAGCAGCTCGAGTGAGTCGAGTGCTTCAAGCAGTAGTTCTTCTTCTTCTTCTTCTTCTTCTTCTGCTTCTTCGGAAACATCAGAGTCATCTTCGTCAGCTACTTCCTCTTTAATAATGACTTCTGAGTCTTCTTCCTCTTCTATAGTGTCATCATCTATCAGTTCTTCCACTACATCGTCAAGTTCTTCTACATCTTCTCATTCATCAAGTTCTACGAGCTCCTCCTTCTCATCCACTTCTTCCACATCATCCACCTCTTCTTCCTTGCCATCATCGTCATCGTCGTCTTCTTCTTCTTCTTCCTCATCCAAAAGAACTGCCGCAGTTTCTATTATAATTTCAACTGCTGTGTCGCCAGGTAAAACACAAACAGCCATCATCACAGTGACCCAATCGGTGCCGCAAACAGCAGAAACATCCGCATCTTCTACACTCAGTACGTCTGCCACTGCCTCTTCTGCAGTTTCTGCAGATTCATCTCTTCATAATGCATCATCGTCGTCTTCAGGGTTATCTAAAGGTGCTATTGCAGGTATAGCAGTTGGGTCGATCATCGGTGGTATCCTCTTGATCGGTCTAGCCATCTTCTTAATCTGGTCCCGTCATAGAAACGATGATGACGACGATGACGATGAAGAAGGATTACATGGACGAGATATGGCTCAAGTGGCACCTCCTGCTCCACCGCTGTACAACCAGCACGGGATCATCAGAAACACGGGTGTTGCCGGTGCATTTGGAGTCAATTCATTTGGATTCATGAGAGACGACGATCGATTGGACGTTCCTGCAGGTAACAGGCGTTTCAGCGATAGTTCTTTGCCCGACGCTGCTGCAGGAAGTGGAGGTGAAGGTAGCAGTAGTGGTGGTGGGTTGAGTAGGAACAACGGAAGTAATGGGGGTGGATTGAGAGTGATCAATCCTGATTTGAATGACGATGAAGATTAGTTGTTATGATTGTTATTTGTTATTTGTTATTTGTTTTTTTTTTCACTTTTCTTCTGTCTATTAATTTATTAACCATATATTTTGATTGCTTTTCATGCTGCATGTTAGATTATTTTGTTTTACACATATCTGCGTTTTTTATTTTTTATTGTTTTATTTTCTATTTTTACTCTTGTTGGGTATGTATTGATGTTATTGTATTCAGTGTTTTTAGAGGTTTTTTTCTTCTCCTTCTCCTTTTTTTCTTTTGTTTCTTGTTTTTAATTTCGCTGCCTTCTATATGAAACTAAACAAGTTCACTTCCCCCTTTATATCGATATTCTCTGTTTTCTATAGTTATCACTAAGACTGTTGTGTTCGCTCTCCTCCTCCCATTCATATCTCCTGGTGTGGTGTGGTTTTGTTGTGTCCTGTGTTTTTTGTTTCTCTTCATATGTACTGACTATACTTGTATAGATTTGAATTCTAATATTTTATTGTTTTTTTAAAGTAAATAAAAAAATCCTTTGAAGCATGGTATTATAAATTGTGAAAGAAAAAATGGCGAAAAAAAGAAAAGACAGAACGAAAGGCAAACACATTTAAAAAAAAAAAAACAAGACTAGTGTGTGGAATTATAAACAGAAGAAAATTAAGCACAAAAAAAAAGCATTCAACCATATCCTCAACATTCAAATTAACTATGTACGTGGAATAAAACACAAAAACAATAAATATACGAAAAAAGAAAAGAGAAAAAAAAGGGGAGGAGGAGAAGGAGAGGAAATTAATTTAAAAATTACTTATTCAATGTCCAGCCCATTCAATCGAATTCAAGTCAATACCTTCGTTAACCATTTCCCACAATGGACTCAACTCTCTCAAGAAAGTGACTCTCTCTCTCAAAGCCTGCACAACGTAGTCGATCTCTTCTTCGGTTGTGAATCTACCGACACCGAATCTGATAGATGAATGAGCTAGTGCATCATCGGCACCCAACGCATGCAACACGTACGAAGGTTCCAATGAGGCAGACGTACATGCAGAACCAGAGGATAGTGCAATGTCCTTGAGTGCCATCAAGAGGGACTCACCTTCAATATAAGCGAACGAAACGTTAACACAACCTTTGTATCTTTTCTCTCTCGAACCGTTCAATTGGGTGTGTTCCATGGCTAGTAGGTTGTCCATCAATTTGGTCGATAGTTTGTCGATGTGCGCTTGGTCGTCTTCGTATTCTGTGATCATCAATCTGGCAGCCTCACCAAACCCACAAACTAGTGGTGGTGCCAATGTTCCCGATCTTAAACCTCTCTCTTGGCCACCACCGTTGATGAGTGGGTCTAAACGGACTCTAGGTCTTCTTCTGACGTAACAGGCACCGATACCCATCGGTCCGTACACTTTGTGGGAGGAGATGGACATTAGATCGATGTTACATTTGTTCACGTCGATTTGGATCTTACCGTACGCTTGAGCAGCATCCGTATGGAAGAACACTTTGTTCTTACGGCAGATACGGCCAATCTCTTCCAATGGTTGGATGACACCGATCTCGTTGTTGACTGCCATGATCGACACCAAGCAGGTGTCCTTTCTGATGGATTTTTCCAACAGTTCCAAATCTATTAACCCATCGGTACCCACTGGAAGGTAAGTCACTTCGAAACCTTCATCTTGTAAATGTCTACAGGAATCCAAGACACATTTGTGTTCAGTTTGCGTCGTTATGATATGCTTCTTTGTCTTTCCATAGAATCTGGCAACACCTTTGATAGCCATGTTGTTACATTCTGTGGCACCGGAGGTAAAGATGATTTCTTTAGGGTCTGCGTGAATGACCTCGGCAATGTGTGATCTTGCCACCTCAATAGCTTTATCTGTTTCCCAACCATACGCATGGGTCGACGAATGAGGGTTACCGTACAAACCGGTGTAGAATTCCAACATCTTGTCCAACACTCTAGGATCGGTAGGGGTGGTGGCTTGCATATCTAGGTAGATTGGTCTGTGGCCGTATTCGGAGTCATCTCTGTTCATGTTCTTCACCGAAACGTTGGAACCTTTAGGAGGTTGAGCTTTGGTTGTGATGGTTGAACTGGCAACGGATGAAGCATTGGTGACTTGAGTCTTGGAAGCGTGGAGGGTTGAAGAGGAGGATAGCAGTCTTCTGAAAGATCTGCTTGAAGCAGCAGAGATTTCCAATTGTCTTCTGATGTTGTTTGTAAGCATCGGGACTAATTACTGGAATGAAGATGGCTTATCAAAGAGAAGAAGATAAATAAAATAAAATAAAATAAAGGAAGGATCAGAAATCCATCAATAAAAGTGGCGGATTTGTAAGAAGTTTTTGGCTAATTTCCGCATTTTGTTTCTTTTCGGTGATTTCGTCGTTTTGGGTGGTGGTGGTGGTGGTGGTGTCCGGGTGTTGTTACTTTTTTGTTGATTGGTATTATGTGATGGATTACTTAATCTTGTTGCATGTGTGATGTCGTGGGTGTGTTTTTTTTTTGTTGCATGGCTATGTTGCTGTCGTCGGCTTTTCCTGCAGCCATGTGCTTATTGCTTTGCTTCTTGAGAGGCGGACGACCGAATATCCCGATAAACGGGGGATAGATACGGACCAACTATATAATATCATATCATACCATTATATATTATATATTATATATTATCTACCATCATCATGCAATTGCAAGCTACAAACAAAGCCAAGCTAGATAATCAATGAGCCAACCAAATAGAAGAGATAGCGGCAAAATGCCAGCTGCACCGCCTGGAAAATTGGCGGTAAACTTCTCCATCTTTCGAGGCGCGAGAGATAAGCGGGTGGGCATACAATATATAATAGATTATATATATATATATATATATATATAAATATTTGTGGGTTTCCTCCCATCTCGCTTGTTCTGGCTGGTTTTTTGTCTTCCTCTTTTTTCTTTTTAAGACAACATTAGTTCAATTAATTACCAGATGTCGGACTTGAAGAATTACACTATGACCATCTTAGGATGCGGTATCTTTGGAACGGTCTTCCTAACCTCCGTTTTGAAAGCTTCCCCGGAATTTTACCCTGGCAGAATCATCTGTTGTACCTCGTCTCAAAGATCCGCTGAGAAATTGAAGTCAACTTTCGGAGATAAAATAGAAACCTCCCATGGCGTTAGACAGAACGCAATTGCAGCATCTAAGGCAGATATTATCGTTTTTGCCTGTAGACCGTTTCTGTTTGAACAGGTCAGAGAGGAGGTCGACATTCAATCATGCTCCCCAAAGTTGATCATTTCGTTGATGGCCGGCTGGAAAATTGACGAAATCACGAAATATACCGGCTGTGGAAGAATATCGAGAATGATTACCAGTCCTGCTGCAGACTACGGTTATGGTGCGGTGGCCGTTTCGTTCTCCCAATCTGCTGCACCTTACGAAGAGTTGATGATGAAAGTTTTGGAGAGTATGGGATTAGTTGTGAAGTTCGCTGATAGAGAAATGGATGCTGCGACGGCATTATGCGGTTCTGGAGTTGCATTCTGCTTGCTGATGATGCAGTCACTGATGGATGGGGCTGTCAAAATGGGGCTGTCTTACGATACAGCTAAACGATGTGCAGCTCAAGTGTTGGAAGGTGCGAGTAAACTGGTCTCCGAGACTGGTAGACATCCTGCAGATATTACAACGGAATTATGTACCCCTGGTGGGACCACCATTTCTGGGTTATTAGTATTAGAAGATAAAGGTGTTAGAAGTGCTTTTGCTAGAGCTATTCAAGAATCTGCAAATGTGGCCACTTCATTGGGTAAGAAGAACACTTGATTGACATTAATTGTTATTTTGAATGGAATATTACCTTCACGTTTCCTTTTTTTTTTTGGAATATCTTTGCAGTAGAGCAATAAATAGTCTTCAACTTTTATACTTGACCGATAGATATTAAAGGAAGCCCATGTAAAGTACGTATAACTAACCCGGTATATATAGATAGATAACCTGAGCTTGAAGGTTGATAAGTAAGACGCAACGATCGACGCGACGCGACGCGACGATTTCTCTTGAGAAGCATCGATCTCTGAGCTCGGTGCATTTTTCAATCTTCGGACATCGATGATCAAATCTGTGGAGTGGATCTTGCTTTGATGTGGGGGTTGTTGCATCCCCTTCAGACATTGGGAGTGCCAATTACCGTTGATAGTTAATTGAAGATGGATTCTCCGTCCTTGTTTGTGGTTTCTTTAGTGGTAAGTGTTCTTTCATTTTCTTTTTCGATGATTTTTTGATGGATGTATCAACTAACTAAGATCTCTGATTGGGTTTTTAATCCTTTTTATTTTAAATAGAGTGGAGGAGCTGCAGGAACAGCTACGGATCTGGCATTTTTCCCAATTGACACGTTAAAGACTCGGTTGCAAGCCCAAGGTGGATTTTTCAAGAATGGTGGTTTCAAAGGTTTGTACCGTGGGTTAGGATCCGCAGTTATCGCTTCTGCCCCATCTGCATCCTTGTTCTTTGTCACGTACGACACTAGCAAGAGATACTTGAAAGCAGAACTTCCGAAACGTATTTCGAACGAGACAACAGCATTGAATTTGGCTCACATGATCAGTGCCTCTCTTGGTGAAATTGCTGCTTGCATGGTGAGGGTGCCTGCAGAGGTGATCAAACAACGGACCCAGTCTTTGCAATTTAAAAACTCTTTCGAATCTTTCAAGTACATCGTCACGAATCAGTCTGGGGAAGGTATCTGGAGAGGACTGTATAGAGGTTGGTCCACTACGATCATGCGTGAGATTCCGTTTACTATGATCCAGTTTCCTTTGTACGAGTACTTGAAGCTGAAGTGGGCAGCTTACGATGGCACAACAACACTACCACCTTTGAAAGGTGCCGTGTGTGGGTCTATTGCTGGTGGGTTGGCTGCTGCAGTGACTACTCCATTGGACGTGTTGAAGACACGGTTGATGTTGAGTCAGGTTAAAGTGCCCGTGCATGTGCTTTTCAAGAAGATCGTGACCGAGGAAGGATACGGGGTGCTCTTGAGTGGTATCGGACCTAGAACCATGTGGATCAGTGCCGGTGGTGCGATCTTCTTGGGTGTTTACGAAACAGTTGGCACTTTGTTGAAGAAAGATAGAAAATAGAGGCTAAACAAAAAAGAGTGCTTGTTTTTTTTCTTTCTTATTCTTAGATTAATGTACATTTATATATATATATCCTAATGCAGCTTTCGTTCTCCATATTGTGCATAAACTTTATCATTATTGCTATTATCTTAATCATTAATCCTCGTCACTCGATTCGTTGTCGTCAAAACCAAAACTAAAACCACCAGTTTTCTCCTTTGTTAGATTTTCCCACAGTTCGGATTTTTTAACAGAGCCTTCACTTGCCTCTCTTTCAATTTTACTCAATTCATTTAAACCTTTTTCCAAGTCATCTTTATATTCAGGATTGAGTTTCATCAATTTAACAAACAGCTCGTAAACAGGCAATTCGATATCAAAGTTCAACTCACCAACATCCTCATCGTCCAACTTCACATCATCAGTCTGCTTCAAAAAAACGTTCAATTTCTCATCCTCCTCTAAATCTCTGCCATCCAACAGTCCATCATCAGCCAATCTCTTGACAAAATCTCTGAACTTCAACCTTCTAAACCCACTAATCTGATCTTTCTTGTTCTTGAAGAAATTCAAAACTGTGCCCAGCTTGCAAGAAGGCACAAAATTCCCTGTTAATGCCACTGTGTCTTGCAAATTGATCACGCTATGCCACCAACCACTAGGAACATAGACACATTCGTGCTCAAAGGCAACAAAGATAATAACACCTTTTGTTTCGTCACCTTCGAAAGTGGAATTCTCAAGTAATTTTACTGTGTCGTTGTAAAATCCACTCAAGACCCATTCAGCTAGACCTAAAGGTGAGAAAACCTCGGATTCATCTTCGGACGTATGAATTCCTGGAGGCTTCATCTCACCGGGCATCATGATCCATAACTTCATCCCTTGCAATATCGTATTCCAAGCAGACGTAGCATTCGGGTCCTTGTGGAAAGTAGAACCAGACCGATGAGGCCCCGTTATCAACCAAGTGTTATCAGGACGGCATGATAATGAAGGGCCATTGTTGAAAACATTGAAAAAATCGGTCTGGAAAGTATGAGGTTTTGTGAATTCTGTTTTCAGCTGCTGCATCGCCTTTGAATTGCAATCGAATAAGTAAAGTGGGTTTTCATCACAGTTGGAAGAAGAGTACTGAGTATAAAGGCTTAGTGGCCATTCAACACACTCCTGACGAAACGAAGTGTTTGGGAACCTTTTTGATAGGGATTCAAGTGTCCAGTTTGGCCATTCTGAGTTTTGTGATTTCAAGATGAACGGGTAATCGTGCCAGGTTTTGGTGAATGTAGCGTAGGTCATCGATTCAGAGGTTAGCCTTGGTATACGACCTTTAGGAAAATCTTTCGGGGTGGACAGATGTGCAGACTTGAGCGGTGTCGTTTGAATGTAACGTTGTTCTTGGTCTATAACATGGTGGAACGTTTCTTCGTAGTCGATTTGTGAGTTTTGGTATGGGATGTAGATTAGATCGGAATAGATCAAGTCACAGTTGACCTGAGCTGTGAAATCTATCTGAAGAATGGATTTTTTCCATGAACCTTTCCAAGTATGAATTGGTGATGTGTCTGATATGTGGTTCAAGTACAAATTCTTCCAAATTTCATCGAAGCTGACGAACCCATAGAAGAACTTACTGCATGACATGAGGTTGCAAAGATCGGATTTAGTGTCCAAGTAACCTATCACTTTCAAAATAAGTTCATCTGATAGATGAGAAAATAGCTTTCCCATGGATTTGTTGATCTTCGATAGCTGCTCATCTGTGGAGATCAACAAATTCCCCGATGGTTTGATTCTCAATGGGTGTTTAGGTAAGTTCAACCTTAGCGATGATTGAATGTACCTTGAATTGGGGTCGACATTCGAACGTTTCTGTTTTTTAGTGACTGGACGTTCAACTCTGTCTATTGAAGGCATAATGGATAAATCAAATGTCTTTATTCGAAATGACAAGATCAGAAATACATGAAGGGAGATAAATTTGATTTTGAAAGGATTGTTAAATTTTTTTATATTTTAATGAGGCTACTTTTTGTTTTATTTCAAAGTCGATCGACGAATTTTTCAGCGACGATTCTTTCACCGTGTCCAGCTATCTCTGATAGTTAGTTGTATTTGGATTTCTGCTTCACCTCTTCTTACAGGTAATAATGGAACCGAATCCATGAATAGGATAATTATCTACTCTATAGATACGTATTTTTCAAATCATTAACAATAAATATGTATAGACTCAAGGATATATATATATATATATACATATACCATAATGTATGTACAAGAGAAATCAAAAGGTCAAAAGAATATGACAATAAAACACCTCAATTCTTCTTTTTCGACTCAACAGGCAGTGTCTTTGGTCTTTGAACCAACCATTCTTTTCTTCTTAAAGTTCTTTCGTACGGTCTTTCGGTTTTACCAGGGTATAGAACTTTTTCATCCAACGGATTGACAAACTCTTCAACGTAAGGTTCAGGCATATTTTCTCTCTCTGTATCTTTCCAAAGTTTCTTGATATCTGACACACAGTGCATGCACAAGAAATGGGATCTCTTATAATTACCACAGGAAGGACATCTGTTCAAGTTGTTGTTCAACTTGATCTGTTTCTTACCAGGTGCATATAGACGTTGTCTTCTCTTCATATGGGACACTTTCTTCTTAGGTGCCGCTTTGAGGATACCGTTGTCGTGGAAAAAAGGTGAATTTGATGGATCCTGGGCCAATTGCTCGCCTAGTTCTGTCCATCTTTCGTCCACCTGCTGCTGCTGCTGTGGTTGCAGGACCGAAGGGAGCAGCGTAGACAAAGACGGGAAGGTGTACTTAGGAAGAAGAGACTCTAGAGATATGAGTCCCCTAAGCGATAACGAGGCCATGATGAGTCTGTATGTATATATGTGTGTCTATCTGTGTGAACAACCGGTGTGCAAAAAGAACCGAACCAAGATTGAAGTGCAACAACTGTTAAAAAGCACTAAAGCCAAAAAAGAGAAAAGAGAGCACAGGCATAACTGCAACAACCGCATGTACATACTAGTTATGCTCAATGGCTGCACCACAAGAAACACCCTTGCACCAAACAACTAACAATCAAACGCGTCTCAATTTGGAAATGCGCCGTTTTGTTGTCTTTTAATTGTTGTTTGGCGTGTAAATGTGGATACATATATATATATATCTTCTTTTCCTTCTTATAGAGAACAAGCATCCACTCCTCATTCAGCTACACAAAAATGGCCGACACTCAAGATTATCACCTCTCCATGCAGAACCCTCCTGCCCATGTCCCATCTTTCACCCAGCCAACAAACTACGTTGGTTTCGACACCATCACAACCCAGATCGAGAACAGGCTGTTGAAAAGGGGCTTCACCTTGAATGTTATGGTTGTTGGCCATTCAGGTTTAGGGAAATCAACGTTGGTCAACACTCTGTTTGCATCTCACTTGATTGAATCCAGCGGCAGAAAATCAATCCATGAACCTATCGACAAGACCTCAGAGATCAAGGGAACGTCCCACACTTTGTTGGAAAACAACGTCAAGTTAAATCTAAACATCGTTGATACCCCAGGTTTTGGCGATCAGATTAACAACGAAAAGTGCTGGGATCCTATCTTGAAGTACATCAAGGATCAACAGAACCAATATTTGAGAAAAGAATTGAACGCAAGTAGAGAAAAATACATCAAAGATACGAGAGTCCATTGCATTCTATATTTCATTCAACCAAACGCTTATGGGTTGAAAAACCTGGATATCATCGTTTTGAAAAAACTGACCGAAGTGGCTAACGTGGTTCCAATCATTGCTAAAGCCGATACCTTAACTTTGGAAGAAAGAGCCAACCTGAAGAAGATCTTGCAAGAACAATTTAAATACTACAAGTTTAAGATGTACCCATATGAAGAGTACGATAATTTGGATAGCGAGTTTCAATTGACCGAAGATGAAAAACAATTGAACAGCGATATCAGATCGTTGCTACCATTTGCCATCATCGGATCAGAAGACATCATCACTACCCAATCGGGAGAAACCATCAGAGGTAGAAGAACCAAGTGGGGGGTCATCAACGTGGAAGACGTTACCCAATGTGAATTTGTCTATTTAAGAGATTTCCTTACTAGAACCCACTTACAAGATTTGATTGAATCAACTTCTTTGGTTCACTACGAAACTTTCAGATCGAAGCAATTGACTGCATTGAGGGAAAACGTTGGTGCTAGAAACTCACAATTCCAGCCTGGTCAACAAGCTCAACAGCAGCAATAATTGGGTAGTTTTGTTTTGTTTGAGATATATCTTTCTATTTTCTTCTTTATCAACGAGTTTATATTTGCTTTAGATTAATCAATGTTTTCTTATCCTTTTAGTACGGATCCTTTTTAGTGGTACCTACAACATGTAAATTCAATGTTAACATAATCTATTGGGGCCATATTATCCATCTTTAAGGTATTTATTCTCGATACTGCACTAGTAGTTGCTGAATTAAACCATTGTAGATGGAATACAAATGCGATGCATTAGAATAGTTTGAAGATGAATTTTATTACATGGAAGAATCTGAAGAACTTGAACTTTAAATTGCATCCTGAGAGTATCTATAGACGATAGATCTTGTTTGAAGTCGACATCCATTTCCTACCACTACGGTGTTTTTTTTAAAAGGGAATAAAATAAAGTAAGATGATCTTGTTGTATGCAAGGAACAAAAATGCACGATGATGATCTGTAGAGGTAACGAATGGCAACAATAAAAGAAGAACATAAAAAGAAAATAGGAAAAACAAGAGAAAGCAAATTCGTAGTTTAGGGTGCCTCAGATGGTAGAAACAACAGCTTGAAGCAAGCAAATAAAGATAGTAAAAGAAAACATACTAGCAAAGGAGAAACAAATCTAAACAATCTAAACAAAAAAAAAAGACAAAGAAAGAAAAAAGTTAATATAAATTAAATAAAAGGAAAAAGGTTGCAATAATAGTAATGGTGCCAGCAAAAAACAAAAAACAAAACACTTACACACACATACAAGTCAAGTATCAAACCAACTTGCAATAGGATTAATTAATGAATGGGTCATCGTCTAGATCCTCTTTGTCATCTTCATCTTCATCTTCATCTTCTGCTTCTTCTGTTTCTTCTGTTTCTTCCCCGTTCAAAACGTTGGACAACTTTTCGTGCAAAATCTTCCCCAATTGATCGTCCTTTGTCTCCTCTTCCTCTTCCTCTTCGACTTCTTCATCGAGAACTTCAGATTTCTTGGAAGGGGCAACAGCTGGCTGAATCTCGGTGCCAACTTCAGTACCTCTACGCTCCATTGCTTCCATCTTCTTCAAAAATTGGTCAAATTCGGTAGGATCATCGAAACCAGCGACGAATTGAGCAACACCTCCTGTTTCATGTTCGGCTTTGGTCGGTGTCTTAGCCTCAGAGGCAGCCGGGGCTGTAGTTAAAGATTTGGAAACTGGACTTCCCTCGGAACTTTGAATGACCTTGCTAGCCTCAACGTTCAAAAGAGATTTCTTAGAAGATTGCTTCTTGGTTGAAGGGCTGGAAGCACTGTCAGAAAGGGAGTCGCTGAACGAAGGAGGAATATAGTTCATAAACGAGTAGAAACTGTTGAAAGTTCTAGTTGGAGGAGCAGACTTTGCTGATTTCTCAAATGGGAAGATTGGATGGGACTTGACGTATTCGTCCTTCTTGGAGATGCTCTCGGTTCTATATGACGAGGACTCTTGGACTGGAGTCTGTGGTGCTGCAGCAGAGGAAATAGATGGAGGAGGAGGTGGTAGAGCGGTAGAAACAGGAGCGGGAGCAGGAGCAGGAGCAGATGGAGGAGGAGGTGGTGGTGGTGGCGGGATGACCGACCATTGATTTTGAGTTCTTGGCTCATTCAACTTGTAAGCTTCACCTTTATGATTGTCGTATGGCTCAGGAACCGAGACAGGAACCTTGTAATAGTAGGTATGATGATGTGGAGTTGGCGGATTAGATGGAGCCGGATGTGATGGTGGACTACCAGAAGATGTATTTGGAGCAGGTGTAGAAGGAGCAAAAATAGGAGGGGCAAGAGCAGTAAAAGGAAGAGAAGGAGGAGGGGCCAAAATGAATGGCTGAGGAACTGGTTGCAAGTTACCCGAGACCCTCAAGATATCCAAATGATCCAAGTTGTTCAACGAGACAGTTCTGTAGACGTCCCACCAAAGTTCGTGGAATGACTTGTATCCTTTTCCAGGAATATGCAACCGGAAATCCGTGTTGACGTTGGTGCTCTTCCAAGGTTTATTCTTGCCGATGAAGTGGAGGGTTTTCACCTGCGAGATGAACTTCAAAAGTGCTGGGAAGTACTCGTAGTTCGAAGACAAAGTACAGTTGAAAGTGAATGGGAGGTGGATCCAATTGTTTGAAGCTATTGTAAAGAACTCGTTCAGTAAACCTTGATCGGCACCATCAAAAGAGGGGACGGTAGCGTACATGTCCAACAACTTGTTGAACGTTGCCGTCGAAGGTTTCGTCAAGAACAAACCCGAATTGAACAAGTCTGGCCAACCACAATCAGGGGATGCAAGAATCTGGTCTTCTTTTATGTCATGATCAAACAATTCGTCTAGAGGTTGCAACACTAGAAGGTCGGAATCCAAGTAGACAATCTTGTCAAACTTGGTCAAGTTCCAACAATTCAACTTTGTTAGCGTATAATTGAGGTCGGATCTCTTCAACACTTGCTTTAGATTGTAGTCAGAGTTCGAATTATAGACTTTATCGTTAATATCTATCAATTCGTCAAAAATTTGGGCATCTTTTAAATGTTGCAAAACATCAGCTGATAGGTTGGCAAAGAGCAGCACGATGGGGTAGTTTGCGGAGCAACGCTGTCTCAAGGACTCAACCAACGTGAGTGCACCTGGAAGATACTTGTCGTTCAACAATAGCGTCACGTAGGCGTAATTGGGCATGGTGGCAGTCGACAATGGTCAATGGTTCCCTTGTAGCTCATGAGCAGCCTTATCTGGTCTCCCGGGGAGCACAAATATGGTGACTTCTGTTTTTGTCAACCCCGGAATCCCTGGTAAATAAAAAAAAAACCAAAACAAACAGCCGAGCTTATATAATAATTACATAATACTAGTTGCATATGTATGCTAGATATATGCATGTGTACATATATATAATTGATATATAAGTTGAAAGCCATAAAATGGAACTATACTATAAACACACAAAAGAGAAACAATATTACAATCAATTGGTCTTGGCCATCAACTCTTTTAAGTAACTTTCATCAACGTCAAATCCCTTTGGGTCCTTCCAGAACAGATACCTCACCAACTCTCTGATTTGTCTGGCACCGTAATGTTTACCAGTGGCCTTTTCAAACTCTTTGGCTAAGTAGACCCACTTATCCACTTCTCCTTCATCGACAAGAGAACGGAGTTGCATAACGTCGTCCAGACCACATTCGCTGTTCCCACCTCCCTGTTGTCCGATCAGAACCTGGTATCTGTTTCTTGCTGCCAGATACGTGCTAACGTTGGCCATGTCTGCAATTTCGACCCAGGATTTACCATTTTTCTTCAAGCTGATGATTAATTCATCTTGTTCTTTGGTGAATTTCGACTTACGACGAGACCGTTTTGGTTGTTGGTGGACTAGAGAAGATTTAGTAGGCTCAACATTGGCAAAAGGTGGTAAGTTGGACATATTCTTTGAGATCTTATATGTCAGTTGCGAGATCTGTGATTTGTCTATCGTTATCGGTTTATTTAAAAGCGTAGTGGTTGTCAAAGTCGTTGTTGTTGTCGTTGTTGCAGTATTGGCTGAATCTTTGATCGAATGCGGTGACAAAGTTAATTGTCTTAGTTGAGGAGGCGGCGGCGGGTATTGGTACTGTTGAGTTTGTTGTTGGTAATACTGCTGGGTTGGACTTTGTTGTGGTTGTTGAGGTTGTTGACTTTGTGGAGATTGCAACATGGGATGGTAATACTGGCTCGGGTGAACGTAGTACATCTGCTGTTGTTGCTGCTGCTGCTGCTGTTGCTGTTGTTGTTGTTGTTGTTGTTGTTGTTGTTGTTGTTGTTGTTGCTGTTGTTGTTGACTATCGTAGTCCATGTTTGCGTGTGGGCAGTCGAAGATGATCTGAGGGACAGAGAAGATAGCCGTAACGTCACAAGTTGCTCGAGATAAATGAAAGAATTTTTAATTTTTAGGGCTGCCTCTTTTTTTTCTGTTTTCGTTTTCGTTTTCGTTTTCGTTTACGTCACGTGACCATGACTTTGTCATAATATATTATAATTATAGCTATATATACACATTATATCTTAACTCCGACAGGTTTGTGTTTTATTGATCATTATATCACTATATACATCGCTAGTTGACACCGGTTAGACTCCACAACACCAGCTGGATCAAGAACTGCAAGCTCCAGAACCCAACTTTCTTCAAACGGTCCTTCTGCAGCTGGTCGTTGCTCAAGTATTCCACCAAGCTGGTATACACACCTTCCTGGAGGTTGTCCATCAAGAGGGAGTCGTACATGGTCCACGACCCATCGAACTCTTCAATGTCTTTGATGACGCGGCACCTCACTGGAATGAACGTCTTGTTTGAATTGATGTATCCGACGATAGGTCTGATCAATGCCGAATTGACGTAGGAGAGTTCGTTGGGGAAGAGTGGAACACTGGCCTTTGGATTGTTCAATTTGATGTAGAAATCCATCATGAAGTAATCTTTGATATCCTTGTCCTGTTTTTCGTCTTTGACGAAGTACTCAATGATATCATTTAAACTTTGCTTGTCGCTGTTTGCGACGATCACGTCCCCGATCATGTCAACTGTACCATTGTTGATCCAGCTGATGGGACCATCCATGCCTCCGTTTAGATGCTCGATCTTCAAGTTGTCGATTCGGAATCTCGTCACTTTGATGTCGTTATTTTTAGTCAATTTCCGTAAATCCACTTTGCTGTTCTGGATATCTGGTTCCGCTGTTGTTTTTGTTTTTGTTTTTGTTTTTGCTTTTGTTTTTGTTTTCAATTTCATTTTGTCATTCTCATTATTAATGTCGTTACTGTCGTTAGCTTTGTCATCTCCTTTCAATTTGTAAACTTGCAAATCAATCAATCTCTCGTCGACAAACTCATCCAACCGGCTGATTCTGTTGATGGTAAATAACGAGCCGTCGTAGCAGCCGTTTGCATGTACGTTTGAACTTAAGAAATCCAAGAACAGCCAATTCTTTCTAAACTTGTTCAAGTAAGCATCGTAGACACTCACTTCAAAAGTCTTGAATCCATTAGGATTGATCAACGTGAATAGCATGTCCTCAATCTTGAAATCGTCAATCTCCCAGTCACCAAACTTGTGAATGTTTTTGTAGTTTGTGGCTAAATCTCCAGGTAACCAGAAAACATGGGATCTGTCAACGACTCCTCGTATTCCTTTCAAAGTACAATCATTCACGATTCCCTTACCGGATAAGAACTTTGAAAACGATAAAGTGAGTGTGATGCTGTCGATACTCAAATCAAATTGGGTATAGTTACCATCGTCATAACCTTCGTCACCTTCTTTAACCACGATCTCCTCATGTCTCGAACCTTTCTTGAAGATTCGCTTGTTTCTAGGACGTTTCGAAATATAGCAATTTTTAAACTCAATCTTTCCATCTTTCCAACCTCCGACAACACCACCTTTTTCAAACACGATGAACAATCCCGAATTCTTGGTCATCAATTCACCAATTTTCTCGGCCACAAATTCTTGGGCAAAAACAGTGTTCATCAAGATCAAAATGGCAGAGAAGAAAGTCGTCGTTGTTGCCAATAGCAAAAAAATGTTTGTTGTTAGGAAGAACGAGAAGAAAAAGGAAAAGTCATCAGTATTGTAAGGACGAGTCGATTTGGTTAAGTTGTACTTGAGTCGTTTTAGAAAGGTTTCTGTGAAGTTGAAGAAGTGGTAGAGGTAAGATTTTGGTTTGATTGGAACCTCTTTCTGTTGCTGTTCCTGTTGCTGTTCTTGTTGATCTTTTTGCTGCTGTTCTTGCTGCTGCCTATTTTGTGGACCTGTTTCTGTGTGCATCGATCTAAGGAACGCCACTTTGATTCCTGGTGTTCTGTATGCAAAACATCGATGGATCGGGCTCTGTATGGAGATGCATCGGCTTGCCTTTGTGAACGGGGGTCTGTATATGATGGGAGAGGCGTACCGTTTGAAAGAAAATCGAACAAGCCTGTTGATTGACATTGGATCTGTGAGATTTAACTATTTAAATTTGATAAATCAACCAAGAGTTGTAATTAAGATAGATAAAACTTATCATAAAACAATAAAGTGAAGTGTGGATCCAATTTTTTTTTCTTCTTAATTTTCTATCTCCGCCTTTTTTTTATTACTAGCTAGTAAGTGTTTTTCACTTCTACTTTTACCTTTATTCTTTATAAGCATTTATTATTATTATTATTTCTGTCTTTTGCCTTGCGAATGCTTGCTTTTACAATTGCTGTATATATTTTTTTTGTCTGTGGATGCTACTTTGTGAATAGGAGCACTCTTATTCACATGCTGGTTTTGTCACCGGTAGGGGTGCAAGTTCATCACCCCGCATACTGGCCGATGGGCAGTAAGTAATTCTCAGAGATAATTCATTAATTAGGATGTACGATATAGAAGAAGACAAATTATAATAAATAGATAAGTAGATAAATTAATAAATAAATAAATAAATAGACCAAAATAATGTAGCATAGTCTAACTACTTGGCCACAATTGCCAACACTTCGCCAGTACAATAGACATCGTCGAACCCAACCGTTGTAAGTTCTCCCTTTGCTGTAATTTTTCTACCTTGTACGTTAGCCACGTACACAGACAACCAAACTTGAGTAAAGATCCCATGTGTGGAATCCGGAATGTCGGGAACAATCACCGGTTTCTTATATCGGATGTTCAAGTTGCCCGTGTATGCGACTTTATCGTCACCGTTATCGGAGTGGTTGATCAGGTTCAAGCAACATTTGATGAAGTATTCGTCAATTAGACTGGCTATCAATCCGCCATGAACCGTATTCGGATGAGAGGTGAGTTGTGGACCGAGGTTGAAGATCGCCATTAGGTGGTTAGACACAGGTGTAGATGATCTAACACTTTGGTCAACGGCACCTGCAGTATCGTGATCAACCTCGTCTCTGTTTACTAGAACAACTTTGCAATCTCGGTGTAATGCATGCAAGTCATCCTCGTTGTGGATCAACTTATTGAAGATTTCAATCTCTTCGATCTTGAAAGGTTGTTTGAGACAGCTTGGTCCAATGAAGAGGTTTGGATTCGTATTGTTCAAGATCCAGTCTTGCTTCACGTATCCTGTCTCTAGCAGTTGCTGCTTCAAAGACAGTGTGTCCCTTGGTTTCATCGCAGTCTCTTTGGTCTTGGTCATCTTTGGCTATTTGTGTAACCTCCCATGCTTTCTCAAATAAAGATATATAGGAGGGAGGGAATTGGCCGCATATATACAGGAAAGCATCTCCGTTGGAACTTGGGAGCACCGCAGATTGGTCAGCGGAGGGGTCGCCCCGCCTCGGCTGTTCGGCGCACCCCGGTTGCAATTTGTGTGTCGTGGGCCTTCACTTCTTTTATGGCTTAGTGTCTTTTTTTTTCATTATTGCGTTCGTTCAGATATATGTATATGTATGTATACAGAGGGATGGAGGGAGAAAGAGAGCGGGGGGAGATGGGATGTTGAAAGGTGAAAATAAATAAATAAATAAATTAGTAAACAAATTAATAAGTTGGCAGGTCATTTCATCTTTTTGGCAACGTAGCCACTTTTGAAGTCCTCGTTGCAATGCCGCAACAGCTCATCGTTCAGTTCTGCTGTTCTCTTCTTGCTGTTATTGCTGCTGTTACTGTTTTTGAGTTCCATTTTGATACCTTTTTTCGTGTCAACGGTACCTTCGGACGACGACAACACTCGGCTCTCGTTATATTCATCATCATCTTCTTCATCATCATCTTCTTCATCTTCTTCATCGTCCTCCTCTTCGTCTTCTTCATCCTCATCATCTTCGCCCTCCTCATAATCTTCCAATTCCTCATCGTACTGTACTTCTTCCAAACCCATTGTTGTCAATTTTCCTTCATCTAAATAGTATACAACGTCATCATTAAACCCAATGTTAACCAATCTTTGATCGCTCGATTCGCCTACTCCTCCTACCAATAAGACCATGCGTCTGTAATATAGATCCAGCACTTCCGCAGCGTTTCCAACACCCAACGAGATCCTCTTAAGATAGTCATTTTTCAAATTTGCAATGTTCCCGTTCGATAGCTTTCTCTCGCCCAAAAATCTGTCCTCGTCAATCTTGAAATCCCTTGGTACCACCCTATAGTTAACTTTGTTCAAGAACTCAACCTCCAAGAGGTTCAATTCCATCACGTTGACACCACCAACTTTTGCGTAATGGGAGTTGGAACAAAAGGAATCGCACAACGCTTTCGAAGCAATCGTGGTGGCCGTCAACAAGAATCTATGTACAGTCAAGGAGTTAACGACAAAGATAGGATACGATAGCGTCAATAGATCGATGTAATATATGCACGTTATCAGAACAGAGTTTTCCAAACTTGAGTAAAGGGCCAATCTCGAGATGTAAGAGTATAAGGAGATCTGTGGTGGGGATCTCGAGTGGAATCTCGTTAGGTTCTGGTGGTTGATACTCTGCCTTTGGTCGTTGATCGAGATCAAGTTTGTTAGCATCCTCGAGATGATCACTATCAAATCTTCTTTGGAGCAATCGATGAAATTCAAAGGTAAAGGGTGTCTTCTGAAATACGGCTTGCCATTGGAAAGAGGATCAGGAGGAGCAAGAGGAGCAGGGGGAGGAGGAGGAATCTTGATCTGCTTGGGGTTCTCGTCGTCGTTCATTCGGCCATCTGTTAGTCAGGGGAGTGGAGAATGTGCTATTAGCAGATAGGCAAAAAAAAACAAAGACAAGCAGCACACGCAGGAAACCACACAACAGCAACCTCTTCAAACCAGTAGAGAATCAAAAGAAAAGCAGCTCTGAAGAGATAAACGTGAAACTGCAGAGGAAACAAGAAGAATGCAAAATAACATATATATATGTATTACGGATACATGCACCGAATGGTGGTTAATGCCTTGCTGTGCTGATTAGATCAGCTCTTATATAAGACACGTGGGGTGCCGGGCGGTGTCTTTTGTCTGTTACCCGGCCTGGAAGTTTTCTCAGCGATTTCATTTATATGATATTTTTATATATCGTCTTCATGGATTCTGCCGGTTTAACTTGTTGTTGCAGATTTTAATTCAGTGATTGATTGGCATAGCTGTATCCGAATCAGTATCAGTATCTGCTTCCCTTTTTTTGCTTTTGCCACCGGATATGTTCATACACAGCACGCTCAAGAGGTGTTACTCCTCGTTCCCAAATGCCTTCACACCACCTTCGTATACGTTGGCCAGCTTGCGGTCGTTCCCTTCGTTGGAACCTCACTCGATGATCCCGGTGCTCTCCAAATTCATCAACACCCCAATTAGAAGGGACATCTTGTGGAATGCGGTGACCATGGAATTGGACAACCAAAGAGTGGGTTCTTCCAACCCACCTGGACGTGGAGACCACAAGTTTTCAAGACATAAAGTGTTGCCTCAAAAGGGTACCGGTAGAGCCAGAGCTGGTGATGCCAACTCTCCAATCAGACACAGAGGTGCTTATGCGTTGGCTAGAAATGCTCCTAACGACTTCACTACAAAGTTACCTAAAAAAGTGTACCATTACGCTTACAGAATTGCCCTGAGTAACTTGTACAAGAATAACAAGTTGTTTATTGTCGGAAAGGGTGAAGATGAATTGGAAGTCGGTGGGGGTGCAACTGCTAATAATAAGTTGAGAGAGAACGATTCGTTCGGTTTGAACATCTGTACAGACGATTCCCATGCGATGACCAAATTCATCGAGTTCCACAACATGCAAGATTTGAACGTGTTATTCATCGCGGATGATCTATCTAAATGCGAGAACTTGACGACGAGTATCAAGTACTATCCTAGCAACAAAGTTACGATCAAGAGAAAAGAGGATGTGCAAGTGAAAGATCTGTTGAAAGCACACAGGGTGATCCTCGAAAAGGATGTTATCGTGTACTTTGCCGATATGTACGCAAAGACAATGGTTTTGTAGATTTATAAATTAATGAAAGGTCTTGTAAATATTATATGAGAGATTGTTGGTAAATAGGAAACGTAGGAAGGTTAAAGGGGTAATGCATACACGGGTATTACAACATGTACACATGTGGTGTATAGTATATATATGATATGCAAATGGAGGGAGACATATCATATCACACACGTGACATACTATCAGGGCACCAAAATACAGAAACCCTCAAAGCGCAACCCAAACAACTCACACCTCACACCGCACGCACAAAAAGAGACACAAAATGCATTGCAGAACCAAAATTTTCGCCGCCTTCCCAATTAGGAAAGCAGCCAGAGGGAAGTCGCAAGGTGGAAATTCGAAAATTCGCAGTCTCACAGCCAATTCTCCTTTCTCCAGCAGTTAGTTGCATACACAAGATCTTTTTTCAAGCTATATTTGCAACTACTGTTCTGTCGAATTAGATAGCATTTTGTTTGAAAAAGGATTAGAATACCTAGTACTATAATCATCATCACTATACAAAAATGGGTTTAGTTGTTCAAGAATCAGGTTCTTTCCAACACATTTTACGTCTATTGAACACCAACGTCGATGGTAGAATCAAGATCATGTATGCTCTAACCACCATCAGAGGTGTTGGTAGAAGATACGCCAACTTGGTTTGTAAGATGGCCGATGTCGACTTATCCAAGAGAGCCGGTGAATTAACACAAGAAGAATTGGAAAGAGTTGTCAACATCATGCAAAACCCAACCAACTACAAGATTCCTGCTTGGTTCCTTAACAGACAAGCCGATGTCGTCGACGGTAAAGACTACCACGTTTTAGCTAACAACTTGGAATCCAAATTGAGAGATGACTTGGAAAGATTAAAGAAGATGAGATCCCACCGTGGTTTGAGACACTCTTGGAGATTAAGAGTTAGAGGTCAACACACCAAGACCACCGGTAGAAGAGGTAAGGTTGGTCCATAATTCTTTCTTTAATTGTGATATATGTTACGTTAATATGATATATATTTATTTGAAATAAAACAAAAGAATATACAGACATCAAATTGTTCTATTAATATTGTTTCTTTTTTTGCTTTCGTGGGTGACCATAATTTATAATAAAGAATGAAAATATAAAAAGTACTATAAGATTTGGCAACTACTAACATCCAGGTAGTGATTTACCTTGTAGAACGTAACATTTTTTTACAGTTTGTTTAATTAACGGTAATATAATAGGAATCATAACATCACATAAATAAAAAGCTCTATATAAAAATACATAAAATATACAAAGAACGCTCCCTCATTTAAATCTGCCCTTCAGACTCAGCAAATTTTGAACGCACTCATAATCACCCTCTGTAGAAGAAGAAGAAGAAGGGTCGATGTTCTCTTTGTTTTCTAACAAGCTATCCCTTTTTTCAGCATTAACGGTTTTCTTTCGAAGGTTCATCACAACGACACCGCCATTTGGTTGTTTCTTCGTCTTGTTATTGTTGGATTTACCAAGCACTTTGATATTGCTATTGTTCTTAATATTGTTCTTGATATTGGTTGTATCTCTGAAAACATCAGAAAATTCCAACTTCTTCTTCTCCTTGGATTCCCCATCAAGGGTACTGTTCAGGTTAAGCTTCATCGTTGGCTTCTGTCTCTTGGACATGTTTTGAATTGGGGTTAGAAGTCCCGTCTCTGAGGTTTTGAATTTAAATGTCATTGGTTGCAGGTTACTCTTGAAGTTGCTACTGCTGCTAGCGCTATGAACGATCGTCTTGTTCACCGTTGGGGTCTTCATCGGTGTTATAAACATACCTGTTGGTGGTAATTGCGAATTTTTGACAGGCGATGACTTCAATGGGGACGAAGAACCCAGACTGTTTTCCAGGATGTTTGTGGTATTTAGTTGTTGCTTCGCAATCTTAGCTTCTTGTTTAAGTTCTTCATGTTGACTCTGTTCATCATCTTCTAGTTGGTTCGATTGTGAATCGATCGACGTTAAGGTACTATTATTCAGCATGCTCTCTTCAAGTTCCTCTGCAGACATTAGTTGCTGGTCTAATTCGTGTCTTTGTGGCACATCCAACAAGATCTCCTTGATGTGATGGTTATTCTTACGTAGCGACTGTCTTTTGTTTTGGAACCAGATTTGCACCGCTTTTTCGGTCATGTCCACCTTGGAAGCGATATGTAGTCGACGTTGCTTGTTTGGGGTGTTACCCTTTTCAAATTCGGACTGTAAGATGGCCAACTCTGTTGGTGAAGTTCTTCTTCTCTTACGTCTCGCCAATCTTGCGTTATCGATGTCTGGTTCCTGGGATAGAAAAGTGGCTTGAGAGTGAGAAATGAATGCAAACGATTTACCTTCTGATTGAGGGGATGAAGAAGAGCATGAAGAGGAGGAGGAGGAGGAAGATGAAGCACTTCTTTTATTTGATTGTGGAGTAGAATGGACCACTTCAGAATTGAAAATTGGCTGTTGTTGTTGTTGTTGTTGTTGTTGTTGCTGCTGTTGTTGTTGTTCTTCGTGTTGTTGAACGAACGGTTTCTGTTGTGAGAATATTGGTGGTGGAGGTAGGATGTTCGAGTGGAGTGGTGTCACTGGTAAGAATGAAGTACTGGAGGTCATCGACGTGTCAAAATATAGTGATGATGATGGTTGAGGGTAAGAATTGGATCTCTTGAATCCTGGACTCGAAGTCAAATTTTCGATCGAAGGTAGCGTGACTTTTCTTGAAGGTGTTGTGGATGAATTCATCTTGTTGAGTGATAGTTGAGGTAAAGCGTTACCAGTTGTTGACGATTCTTTGAAAGGAGATCTATTTAGAATTGACGACAATGGAGGTAGACGTGTCTGTTGTGGTGATGGTTCACTATAAGATCTATTCATTCTTGAAATTTCAACAGACATTGTAGAGAAGGTTTTATTTGGCTGATTAGGATTAAGAATGATGATAAGAAGAACAAACACAAATGAGTGGAATGGTTTATGGGTAATTATCTATATATGTCTATCAAGAAGAGGTGTATATATAAGAAGTTAGAAAGTGCCAGAGGAGTGAACGTATATATACAGACAGGCACCCACGTCTAGCACTTGCAATATAAGTTATATTATACTACTTTATTTACTCCTGTTGTGTAACAATGAACAACGTATATAATTAAGACACCCGTTCAGTCACGAAACAATAAGAGCCATTCTCATGCGTCCAATTCAAAGTACGGTAAATAGCATAGAGAAGTCGAATGTGGAATGCAGATGAGTCGAATTATCCCTTTTCGGCAGCCACCACCGCAGGGGTGTTTCCCCATCGGGCAACACGCGTGGCGCACCGCCCCCCTGCAGAGCGTGTCTTGCAGGGGGCTGGTGAAGCGGGCGAGAATCGTAAACACACGGGGTGGAAACTGTAAACAAACGCGGTTCTATATGGTGTGTGGTTGCTAGGCGAGCGAGCATGGGTGCTCCTTTTGGTGTGGCGCATGAATCGGGCCGCGGTTCGCTGCTGGATTTTTCCTGTGTGTCATCAATTATATTATATTATATTATATTATATAATATATATATAGCGATTTTTGTTTTTTTTGACCGGGCCTGTCATCCTGATTCGTGGTGGCTCTGATATGAGTATCAATTGGGAGCAAATTGTCAGATTTGGAAGATGGTGGTGCATTGTTCTTTCTTGCTTGGTTCGAACATCGATCGCGTGTTGTTTGAAGGCTATTGTTGAATTGTTATAATCATATTGTTTAATATATATATATATATATAACCCTTTTCTGTCGGGTGCTGCTGTGCACTTATATCGAGTTAGGAACGCGTGTTCCTGAAACGAGATCTCTCCTAAACGATCCTTCGATCTATACTGGGTGGCGTACGCCAATATTGATCGATCTATCGATTTTGGGACAATTGAATTAATTTTGATTTGTCGTATATAAATTGTAATTTGAATTCATTGATTGAATACATATATATATATATGGATTTCAAACACATGGCTACCGATTCTGAGCTTGGATTTAGTTGCTTTAATTTGTTAATTGATTTTGTTGCTGTTTCCCTATCGAGCAATATATATTCTTGATCATTTCAGGCAAGCAGATATCATAGATCGATCAAAGTTGACCTCTGTTGTTCCATGCCGTAATTAGATGCCATATATTAATTTTTTTTGTCTTGTATTAGATAAGATCTTAAGTAAAATGATAATTTGGGCAATTGATACGGTGGCGTTGAAAGCATCATGATTATAGTTCTTTAAACAAATTGAGATATCCAAGAGAAGAAAAGTATTCAGTGAAGGTAGCAGTTGACTATTGATCAAACGTTTGAGATCCATTCGCCTTATCCATAAGGAAGCAAATAGTACATGATAAGAATTGGTATACCTGTCAAGTTCACATACATTATTCTAGTCAAGAGCCGGGTTGAAGCGAACTTGTAGTGAAGTAATTGATTAGATAAATATAAGCTGTATCAGCAAAAGAACTCCGGTTGACACATTTTGCAACGTTTCAAAAGTATTACAATTCCAAAAATCAAAAAAAAAAAAAAATGAAAGAGAGAGGGAATTAATTAATGTACAAGCAATCAATCAGTGACAATGTTACATATACGGACTTTCTCGTTGAATCGATTACAAGTAATCTTATCCATCTTTTCAAAAGGAAATTTGAAATTCCGAGATTGTTGAATAGAGAGATGAGGTATAATGTATATGCATGTCTTGTGACGGACAAACATAAATTATAATATTATATGATAAAGTGAATGGAGAAATGGAAGAAAATATCGATCAATGGGCGATGGCCAAGGCGATGGCTAATCATGGGGGAAGCGGAGTCTCGGTCGAGTTCGCCAGTCACAAAAGTACATCGAGTAAAGTTGGCTGCAGGGATAATGGTCTTTCTCGGAGATCAAATTGATCGTTGATCGATCGACCATCTCGCAACCATCGGCAGCTCCTGCTGACTGCAAGTTATTGACACAATCAATCAAAACTGATATTATAACTAATTATATTGTTGTCTTGAACGGAAATCTGCATCGATCGGAATCCCAACCAGCCAACCAGGAGCCGAAAAGCACCAAACCCGAGATCAACCACCGCTTCACACCTGCGAAAGCTCCGCCGCTGCGCAATCTTTCACTCGATTTGGCACCGCTGTTATCTCTCTGGTGCACGGGTTAACCGACATCTGCCGTGCCCCGAAGTTGACCGTTGCGCCTTATCTGGGTGCAGGATTGCCCGTTTAGGAAACTGCCTGGTTGTTGGCAGCACCAGTCAGCCTGCCGCTACCAATCCTGCTCCCTGGTTGACCACAGAAGTGTCGAGTACTGAAATTTTCATATATCGATATATATATAAATAGGTATGGAATCCTCTTGAGATGCTTTGAATAATTCTCTAGCTATTTTTCTTTTCTGCGTTGATCACTTAGAAGTGCAAGACTCTTATCCCACACCTATACACATACACACAAATACATACATATACATACAATATGGTTTCCGCAGATCTATTGAAGCAAATCGAAGAAGGTAATCCTCACAAGAAGATTCCTTTATCATCATACCAAAATCAAATCAAGCCAATCTTTGAAACTTTGTCCAAAGTTGACTTGACTACAAAATTCGAACCATCGAAGCACTTAGCCTTTGAACCATCGTTCTTGGATACAATAAAGAGAGTCACCATGGAAGAGTTCGATTCTAGTTGTCCAGATCAAATCTCTGAAATCGGCGCATCTGCTCCATTCCCATTGTTCACCGAAGAAGCCGTTGAGATCATGAGAGCTGAAATCTTGAGAGAAGAAGTTTTCACCAAGTGGGCTAGAGTGTCCCATTCTTCAACCACCGGATTGGACTGTGTCATCAGAGGTTATGCCAAGCATACATCTCCGTTCACTTACGCTGCATGGACTCATCCACAAACAGTTGCTGCTGTCTCTGCTATGGCCGGTGTCGAATTAGAAGTGATCATGGATTACGAAGTGGCTCATATCAACGTTGCCATGAAACCTGAAGATGTTGCCACCAAGGAAAAAGTCATGGCTAGAAGAAGAACTTCGTTGGGTTCCAAGACCGACGATGATGTTCCTGCTGTTGTTGGATGGCACAACGATTCTTATCCATTTGTTTGTGTTTTGATGTTAAGCGACACTTCTGAAATGATCGGTGGTGAAACTTTGATCAAGACAGGTACCGGTGAAATCGTGCCTGCTGCTGGTCCAGCTAAAGGTAAAGCTACAGTTTTACAAGGTAGAAAGTTGTTACATTTGGCTTCTGTCCCACTAGGTTACACAGAAAGAATCACCGCTGTTACTTCATACAGAGCTAAAGATTCAACCAAACCTGAAACTTCGGTTTTGAGTACCGTTAAGCCAGAATGTAACTGGGGTTCACTTTACGATGAATTTTATCCTGAATGGATCAGTTACAGAATGCAAGTCATTGCTGAAAGATCAGAATATATCAAGAAAACTTTTAATAATGCCTTGAGCAAAGGTGAAAAGTTCGATAAAGATAAAGCCTTTGAATTGTTGAAAGATTTGGAACAATATACTGCTCATACTTGGAAAGAGATGCAAGTCACTGAAGCTGAGTATGCTACCCACGCTAAGAAATAATTTCTATCGATCAATTACTTGTGCCCACCCTTTAAAAAAAGCAGGTTTTCTTTTTTTTAAAAAAACTTTTATTAACGTTCCCTTTTTTTCTTTCTATAATGATTCTTCTTACTTCATTCTTTATATTCTCCTTCCAACATTCGATTAAAAAATACAAAAATTTCTCCGTTGAGACTATATTTTAAAAACAAAACTAAAACCTTTCCTAACCTAAATAATAATAAACAACAAATAAAAAATACTAAAAAAAAATAGTGTTCATTTACCAATAAACTATATAGTGTAACCAATTCATTCCTCTTTTTCCTTTCGCATAAAAAACAAAACAAAACCCAACATAGTATCATCCATATGTTTTTTTTTTCTTTAATAATTTCCCTAATTTAATCAAGTGTCGTTAAAAAATTTTCTATAAATCTAACTCGTATCTTGTGTCATATCTCTAAACCAATTGTTTCTTAATATTTTTTTGCAAAACCCAACTCTCATTCTTTTCCATTATTACCATCAGGCATTAAAAGCTGTTGATACTGTTGCTTGCACATCCAAATTCTAGTTTTATAAATTCTAAACAACTCTTTAACCAAATCTCTAAAATCAATTCTATTGTTAGAATTGTAATAAAATGTCAATTTTCTTCTATCCCACTGATATTCAGAATCTGTAATTGACATAACCAAGTTGTGCGATTTAACTTTTAATTGACAGACGTTGGTGGCCTTTTCCTCGTCAGACTTCTTCAACAACAACTGCGCAACTTCATTGGGATACGCAAATCTAACAATAGGTTTAGGAAAATGCAAAGCTAGATGCTTTTCACTAACTTCCTGGTTCAATGCAGCCTGTTGATCTTGAAACTGTTTCAATTTTAATAATCTAGCTTCGTCAATGTTGACATCCAATTTGACAACTTTTCCTAAATCTCTACCACGATCAGCCTCCACAATTACTAAATCTCCAAGTTTCAAATTGTGAGACATCTGCTGGTTCTCTGCAGGAATGTAAAAAACATCCAATCTACCTGATTTGAAGCAAATCAAAATCAACTTCACGTCAGATAATCCTCCATTAGGGAACTTTGGTAATTGCTGGTGGTTCAAGCTGTCCAAAATCTGGGATAAGTTCAAAGATTCCGGTGATGGAGACGTGAAATATAGATCAGCCTCTTTGTAAGCTTGCAAGTACTGATCTTGGTAGTTTAACAAATTCATGCTGTTAAATCTGTTAACCAATTCCTGAGGTTGAGGTTGAAATTGTGGCACAGGTGAAGTTTGTTGGAACTGTTGCTGTTGTTGTCCTATTGGCATCGATGAAACCAGTGAAGTCTGTTGCCCATTATCAAACGTTCTGTTGCTATCCATCGAAGGGGCGTTTGGAGCAGCAGAAAAAGCACCAGAACTCGAACGGCGGTGCTGAGAAAATGTTTGTTGTTGTTGGCCTGATGGTATTGAATTAAGGCTCATTGGATTGATCAAAGATGATAAAGCTTGTTGTTGCTGTTGTTGTTGTGATACAACTGGATCATACGAGTACCGTCTCAAAGAAACAAACTCTGCAGAGGGTGGCGACTGCCAGCTTAACTGTGGAGGAGAGCTGTTATTGACTGGAACGTTTGCGTAGCTTAACAATGGAGAGTTTGCAGAGCCAATGGAAGATCTATTATCAGTAGAACTATTTGGTTGAGACCAAATAGAACCGGCGTTCGGTCTTGACGAATTGGTAAACTCTCCGATATAGGATGCTCTTCTCGAATTAAATTCAAAGCCGGCATTATTGTGAGACGATGAAGAGTTTAAACCTAACATACTGGATGGTTGATTAAACAAGTTAGAAACTGGTGTTAAAGGTGAAAGCATCTCTCTTGGTCTCTGTGGTAACATCTGCTGTTGAGTGTTTGTATTTCTCCACAATGATGAATTGATTTCAAAGGGGTCAAGAAAGGAACCCTGGTCATTAGTATTGCTATTACCGTTGCTGTTGTTGTTATTGTTGCCATCATTGCCAGCAGTATTGGCAAAAGGAGTGAACAAAGTGTTTTTGTCGCTTAAAGTCTGTTGATCCATTGCAGTGATATAGGATAAAACTGAATTAATATTTGTATTATTTGTATTGTAGGAGCTGTCTATATTTGAATCGACGCTTCGTAAGGAGAAAGTGTTTGATACTGTAGAATCCAAGGATAATGAAGATCTGGCAGACTCTGGATTAATATTAGAATTTGTAGTTTGCTGTTTTGATATCGGAATGTGGTTATCCAAATAACTGTTAGTTGCTGTTGACATAATAACAGATAGATAGTTGTAAAAGTGTGTTTCTTAACAAGTGATGTGAATGTACTAAGATGATGTGTAGATGAAAAAACTGTAGAAGAAGAAGAAACAAAAAAACAAGTAGCAGATGGGATAATAAAGAAATAGCTGAAACAAAGAAAGAAAATGGTCTGTTAGTATACTGGGAGCAACGATCAAATGGAAGGCAGGTAGGAGAGCCGCACGATGCGAGAAAAGTGGCTGGGGAATATGAATTAAGGGAGAAGGGGCTCAGGTGCGGTGCCCGGGGGGGGAGGGGAAAGTGGAGTCACCTGGAAGTGCCAGTGGGGAGGTGGGGTGGTGTAATTGCAAGAGAGCAGATGCTATATATGAGGGGTGGGTAGGTGGATACGCCATCGTAGAATAGAATATAATACCTTAATGAATAGAGTGCTATTGTTTGCAGAATAACGGGGTTTGACAAAGAACCAAAAGACCGAAAGGCCATCGCCATGTGAGGGGCCAAGCTGTCAAACTTGCACCGGAAAAGAAGAGGAGGAGCAAAGGGAAAAAGGCATCATAGATGTGTATCAGAAGGAATACGTTGTGCCATATAACTAAAGTACATAGAAGTGAAGTAATCAATGTGTATCTTGCAGTAAAGAAACAAACCACCTGATGCGTTCCCACCCACCGCCACAAAATGGAGCCTACCGGGCCAGCTGGAAATGGATGCATGTACATACTTACTCGCAAAACCTGAACAGTTGGAACCTCTAGCAATAATAGTCACTACGGATATCCAATTCGATTCAAAGACAGGATGAAGACGATAAGATGAAAAAAAGGGGGAAATCACGAGAGGAAACCGCTAAATATTTATAGCAAACTCCGCAGGGGGCAAATTAAAAGGCAGCTTATTAGACAAGGAAAAGAAACAAAACAGCAAAAAACGTCACTCGCCCGGCTCTATAGATTACGTCATCATCCATTTCAGGCTTCCCCACATTAATTGCTTTATTGGGTTGCTCTTTTACTGTGGTAATTTATATATACATTATCTGCTTATCTCGTATTCATATACAATCTCTCTATACAGCTGATGTGAAGTTTCTCTTTGGCTTGTTGATGGTGTGATTCTCTTTATCCTCTGCAACTTGCCGGTTGCTGTCGATCTGGATCACTTTTAGCAAGTTCGATAGATCTCCTGAATTTGTATCCTGGGATTTTTTGATCACTTTGATAGAGTCCGTATACGATATTTTCAACTGGTTCAACTCGTCGATCAGCCTTTCTTTGCTTATTAGTAGCTGGTTTAACTGGTCTTTAATAGTTGATATTTGGTTCGAATAGGTTGTGTTTAGTAGATGAAGTTTCAATTTATCGTCTTGTAATGTTTCTATTTCGATCATCAACTTTGATTTCTGGTTTTTCAAGTGATCAATTGTTTCAATCTCCGTTTCTTGCAACGTGAGCTGATTTTTGTATCTGTTGTTTTCCAACTGTGCCTCTTGTAGTTGTAATCTCAACAAGGCAATCTCTTTATCCTTCTCCGATTCGATATTTGGATCTAAAATTTTTTGTTGTAATTGTTGTTGTTGTTCGATTAATTCTTTGATGTACAATTTCAAACCTTGTATTCCTTCATTTACATGATTCCAGTTATCATCTTCAATTTGGTTGTTTGTGATATGAGGTTGAAGATTTCCATTTTCGATCAGCTCGTTAAATTTCATCAAATTATCGTTCAACTCTTTCAATTTGCCGAAATTTCCCTTTGATCTCGATTTTAATTCTGTTAGATGCTCTATTATTTCGTTCAAATCTTGTTGAAACTTCATATTCACCGGTAGTGGTAACGGTTTAGGTTGCCCGATGGTGATGCTTGAAGTACCCAATATTCCATGTGCAGTTGGTTGGGTCTTGTAAAGTTCTTTGTTCAAGTTTGAAATCGAAGGAGATTTCTTGATTGGAGATGATAATAATTGATCAGTCATTATATATATATATATATATGTGTGGATGGTAATAAAAGAAAAAGAAAAGAAAAGAGGTTGTTAATGAGTAATGTAAAGTCGAAAATGTGTGTTATAAACATAAAGTAAACAAACAAACAAAGAATTTTAACTGGATCGGTTTTGGTGAGTGCACTCCTATCTAGCTATATTTCTTGGAGTTGCCTCCTCTCTTTACTACTTGTCTTGTCTTGCGTTTAATTTTCACTTGTTTGCTATTTTTTTCACAATTCAGCATGCTACTTATATGGCTGTCGCTCTTGTTGGTTGCCGTTTATGGCAACACAGAGACTCTCGTATTTACTCGTTCTAAGGAGCTTGTTAGAGGAAGTAATGATGTGGAGCACATCACCAGAGCTGTGGAAGGATTTCAAGAACTACGAGTGAGTTTTGAACCTGTTTACAAGAGACACATCCGCGGCGAACAATCAGAAACGATATTAATCGATGTTACTGGATTACCAAGTGAAACATCGACGTACTTCGTCAAACTCTGTTGGAGCGCAATCAATCCAGTAGATATCCAGTTGGACTTCAACGAGTCCTCACAATTGTTACAGATACAGGTAATGCCCAACTACTACGCCAACGGTGGAGCACAACAAGCACCGATAGATGACTATGTCTCTAATATAAGGCTCAACTTACATATTCTGCCCAATTCAAAGTTCTATGGCCTGGTGAACGACGAGCTGGCAAGGCTCGGTGTCTTCGTTGCCAGCACGCTGCTTGGTGCCCTGTGCTTGTGTAATGTGTTATGTAATACAATGCTGTCATGAATCATGATGATATGTCGTATAATTAACGACGACGACGCGCCGATCGACTCACACACGTGACACACACAGAGAAGGAAACAAGGCGCAGTCACAAACCGTGTTTTGGAATTTGTGTTGTGTGTGTATCTGTATATATATTTGCCTTACCATAAATGGAGATAAGCTATATATATATATAATATATTACGAGTTGTACTAAATTCAAACTGTTAGGAAAAACAGAGACAATAAGAAAAAAGTGGAGTAAAGTAACACGTATAGGGCAAAACCCCCGGCCGTGCCAAAAAACCAAAGCCAGGCCCGAATTGCATATATATGATGATAATAATCAATCGTAAGCTGTAAGTTGTATATCCTCTGGTCCGTCTTGAACAGTCCCCAATTCCACTTCCTTCCTCCAATATAGTACCTCGTCAACATTGGGACAGGTCAAACATGCCCGAACTCCCCACAAAGCAGGAGAAGCCAACCAGCCAACCAACAACAATAGAAAATGCCCACACACACAGAAAATTTCGAGAGTTGCATCGCCAGAATTCCGAGCTGTGTTGTGAAGCTGCCGGCCAGCTGAACCTCCCATATTAAAATTTTGTTCACAGTATTGTGTTTGTTTATTACACTGGCCGGCCTATACAAATTATATTGCATATGTATATATATACACTAACACAGCCTCATTAGTTGCCATTTTTTTTATCTTTGTTGTTTACCTGCCTTGTTTTCCACCGATCCTTGCAGGCAGTTTATATTGATATGGTTGATCATCAGGAATTGTTGAAGAATTTGAATATGAACCAGAATTCAAACCAGAATTATTTCATGTCTTCCACTTCAAATTTGAGAGACACCGATGATAATGACACGAAACAGGTCTTGAATGACGTTACCGGCACGCCAAACTCTACTTCGGCTACTTCTTCAAACCAAAATTACTCGTTGCCAAACATTTACCCTTTCCCAACAACTCAACAATCTCCAATTATCGCCCCCGTTGCTCCTCCATCTTCTACTACCCCTACTCCAACGGGAACAACAACAGCAACAGCAGCAGCAACGGCAACAGCCACCCATGAAAATCCACTACTCACTCTAGCCAACTCTGCTTCATCCTCTAGATCATCGAATTATACAGATCAGTTCGATTGGCAACGTAAAGCTGCTGATATGGCTTTGAACTTGAACAAACAACTTGAAACGGGGTTGCCTCCGGGCCCAAACGTTGTCAAGAAAGACTTCCCACCCGGAAATTCTACTTCTAATTCTACTGTTCCCGGTGCTATGGCAAATTCCGCCACAGGTGGTGGATCGCCAACGATGGGAACTATTAGAAAGACTAGCAGCTCCAGTAACGGGAAGGAAAACAGAAGGGTCTATTCGTGTAATTTTGCAGGTTGTAACAAGGAATTTTCAAGAAAGATGAATTTGAATTCACATTATCAGTCGGCTCACGAACACAAAAAGTTGTTTTTATGTTCCATTTGCAAATCACCATTTGCAAGACACAGCGATAGAAAGAGACACGAAGTTAATCAACATAATATGATGAAAAGTTACATATGTGGTGGAATACTAGAAACAGGCGAGAAATGGGGTTGTGGTAAATCTTTCAAGAGAAAAGACGGGTTAAGTGCTCATTGGAAGAGTCAAAAGGCTAAAAAGAAGTGTTTACTCGGTGGTGCTGTGGGTAAAATTGAATCGGACTGATTCAATTAAATATCTTTTATTTCTATTTGTTTTTTTTTGCTGTTTATTGGTTTTTACTGTTTGTATTTTATTTCAGGTTATTTTTTTAACGGTCTTATATAGTTGTGTTGTTTAATTAATAGTCATGTTGTCTTTGCGTGCTATCCCTTGTAAATCGTCGCGTCGGTGACATGAATGTTGAAGAGCACGTCGATCCGCTTCAATGTTGAAACTTGTTAGCATCTTTTAGTTTGATCTAGTTTAATCTAGTTTAGTCTCTCCTTCTTAATGAATAGGTAGCTGGTTTTCACATTACAGATATAAATATATATAACGATGAAGTTGAATTATCTACTATCATTTTTACCTTTGATAACAATAGCATCCTCCTCTAAGATCCAATCATACCCAAAGTTGGACCTCGATCTGTCAACTTTGAAACAGCACGAGAAAAACAGCAAACTACCAATCAGTTGCATATCGAGGCACATCGACAACGGTGAGCATCAGTTTGATGCCAATGGGAACATCATCTACGTCCCGTTTCCTAAATGCTCAGAGACTGGTGAACCTTTACAATTTAGTTACCAAACTGATGAACGAATCTCTTGCACTTTTAAATTTGAAGATGAATTGTACCATCTTTTCCAATTGTACCTTCATCAAGATTCCCCACTCACTTGCCAAATGGAACTGTCGCCAGGTTCGGGACTTTATATACCTTTGAATTTGAATTTGAGGGGAAATGTTGAAGAGTCTCATTTTGATATCGATCCGTTCCTCAATGTCGTGCTCGTTGGAGAGTTTGGCAAGGGTCTCGTTATTAGCGGGTCTGGGTGGTCGAGTTCTCTCAATGTGACTAGGGTGATCATTGGGGATACGATAACTTTGGATTTGAACGTTCGGTGGGTCGATGTGGAAGGCACTGGTTTGGAGAACGGTAGGGTCATTTACAAGGTGCCGTCGTTGAGTTTAGGCTGGAAGTTTATTGTGTGGTGTGCTTCGTTTAGTGTGGTTGGATTTATCTTTGGTATTGTTTTAAGTTATAGAAAGATTTCGAAAAAGATTCAACTTGCTGAATTAGATAAATATAAATGAGGAGTTATATATATATATATATATATATACATCTACCTATGAAATCTTCTTGATTAATAGTGACAATAGTTTCTGAACTTCGCCTTCTGTAATTGACAAGTAACGATCTGAAAGGTAGTTGGTGTAACTTTTTTTAATTTCCGTTTTTAAACTGTCGTCGGCATCGGCAACTAGCTTGTTTTTGCTCTGCCACGATTGGTAACTTTTGATCGAATTCTTCAATATCGAGATGAATTCCTCGTCGTTTGGTTTGACGTACCTTAGATTCAACGTCAACTGTAGCAAAATCACTTTAACTTCCATAGGATATTCATCAACTAGCCTTTGCACTATGTGGTTCAACAAATAGTGTCTGTCCAAGATGTCAAATTGATCAATTAGTTGGATGATACGGTGACTGAATTCGAACATCTTGGAAAATCTGCTGTTGTTGTTGTTGTTGTTGTTGTTATTGTTGTCACCAGCGTTCTTTAACAATGTAGATAATCCAACGTCGTATAAAGTTAAGATCAAATCGCCTCGTAGCACAGGATTCGTTTCTATTGAACCAAGCGTACTCACGTTCAATTCTGGTAGTTGGTTCATTTCTTCGTTGAGTTCTTCGTCCCCGACAAAGATCACATCGTCGTTTTCCCCGCCATCTTCTTGTTGTTGTTTTTCGTTCTCTTTTAAATCGTCCATCTGTTGTCTGTTTGAAATCAAGCCAAATAGTTTTCTTCTGATTAGTAATTTGGATAGATAGTTCAATTCAAACTTGATGAACTCAATCCATACTTCCATGCTCTCACCATTGAATCTTAAACAACGTTTGAACAAGTCTCGACTACTCTTGACGTTCTTGTTCTTTTCAAATTCGTATTTGGCAGCACTGAACCAAACGTTGATGTTACGTGGTTGCAATTGTAGCAATTTTGAATACACGTCATAGATGACTTTGACTGATCCGTTCTTCTTGGCAAATTTCAAATAGCCTGACCAAAGTTCTAACGATTTAGGGAACTTGTTGACACCTCTTTGGTAAATGAAGAAGATTCGTCTCGAAGTGACGATATTCCAATTTCTCAGTTGTTGTTTGTTGCCAATGTCCTTCTTGTTTGCGATTAGATCTTTCATTCTGGTGATTTTCTTGTCGCATAGTTTACCGAAATGGATTTCAAATTGAACGTACTTTAAAAAATCTGTTGGTTTGGATCCACGGCCGTTGATACGGTGTTCAAAATCGGTACGACGTCTCATTATCATCGTGATTTCCTTTTGGTTGAACACGTTTGCACTTTTCAACTCCTCGAGTTCAGGAATCTGCTGTTCTAAGAAGTATCTCACTTTTTCCGCCATGATTTTATATTGATATTACTATATATTAACCCTCCAATATAAATTGTAATATAGTATATACATTACAGAATCGTTATATAAAAATTTTAAAATTTTTTTTATGCATCTACAAATTCTTTTCATTCATAGAAAAAAAAAAAAAAAGTCGCACAGCCTGGAAAATGGCGAAAATTAATTAATTTATTTATTTTAACATATATACATATATAATCAGCTTGCGTTACACCATTTTTGTTGAACAAAGAAATCGTATATCTTTGTCAACTTAATTGGATCCACCTTCAATAACTCCTTAACCGCTTTACGTTTCAAGATTCCTCCAGATCTAAGTAATTCTCTAAACAAAGTTTCTTTGATTGCGAGGTATGGTTTAGGTTGAATTCTCAAATTGGAACACAACAACCTTTCGTCTTCGGATAACAAATCATAATCTAAAGATTGAGAGATATCCAAAGGTTGGTTCAATTTTTTCTTGTTCATGGAAGTATTGGAATCAACTGAAGAAGGGGTTTGGTTTCTTGAATTGGAAGTACGCACCGAGTTTAGCGTGTGACGTTCTCTTGTTGATGAAGCTAAAGACGATGAAGAAAGTTGGTTTAAAGCAAGGTTGGATCTCGAAAGCCTTGAAATTTTGTCCTTTTCGTATTTTTGGGCTAGTTCGAGGTTGTTGATACCGTTAGCACGCCATTCTTGAAGTTGTTGGATCTTATTTCTGATCTTCAATTCTTGTAGCATGTCGTCTGTAAAAGACTGAAAATCTTCAGCTGTCATTATTCTAGCGAATGCTTTCAATTTATTGTAAAGTTCTCTTTCTTCTTTGGTTCTCTTCTTATCTATTGCTATGTTGTTTCTGTAATCTAGCAAGTTGTTCTTCAACATCAACCGTTTTCTTTCAGCTCTCAAGGTCAACTTGGAGTTATAAATGTCTAGAATGGTCAATTTAAGTTCTATATCCTGTTCGTTTTCATCGGCCTCAAAAACCATATCTTGAATAACTTTTTCGGCTTCTTCCTCCGCTTCTTCTTCAAATTCCAATCTACCAGGCATATACTTCTGAATATCCGAACACAAAGGTTTCGAATTCAATATCTTTTTAGGACTAGGTAAAGGCATATTCTTTCTAGAATCCAACCTTTGCTTCCTTTTCTTCAAAAATTCAGAAGTACTCACATCATCAAAAGTCTTATTCAAGTCGGGTATTGGATAATATTCGCTGTTGATATAATAATTCTCATAGTGTTCGCCAACTTCAGCTTTACTTCTGTCTCCGATAAAATCCCCAATGTCTTGCCAATTTCCCAATCCTAAAGTCTGACAACCTTCAATCAGTAACAGTTCTTCGTCAGCACCCCAGTCGGCATCAAAGACAGGATACTGGTGTTGTTCGATCACTTTGTAATCGTGGTACGGTTTGTGTTTACCTGAAGAGGCACCTCTAGCAAAGCAGGGAACGCATAGGTCGTAATCTACACAGATAGCACATCTGATTCTAATACGACGCGTGCAATCCGAGGAACAAACGTCACAGTGAAACTTGGCCATGTTGTTGAGTTGATATTTGATTGAAAGGGGACCCAAATCTCAGGTGTGTCGATAAGCATATATATATATATAGATAACAAAGGACCCAACCCACGGTTCTATCCTATCTGTGAATCCAATCGATTCCGTCACCTTCTCGCTGATAATTGATCGACCCGGCGATGGAGTGAAATTGAATCATCATTGCGTCGATCGACTAACCGCAAATTGCCAGACCAATACATCCAGCCGGGTAATATATATCACTACATCTTTCAAGTCGCAATGAAAAATAAAATGCTGTAATTAAATATATCACGTGATATATGCGAGGGCACAAGACAAACCCTCAACGGGGTGAGAGGCAGAAAGAAAGAAAGAAAGAAAGAGAGCCGCAATCGAGGCTGGCAGGCTGGACTGCTCGAATCGCAGTGGGTTCCGTTGAGGTTGTTGAAAAATTTACAACTGGTGTTTTAGTGTGCATTTGAAGACACACTTGATATGTGTTAATCTGTACATTGGCTATATAGAACCGACAATCATACAAAATGGTATGTTTCAGCAACACAGCATATAATCATACGTTGTCAGAAAGAAAAAATTTACTTGATTGATGTACAGTTTTTGCATACACTGAACAATTATATCACGGCACATAAATAAGTTTGAGCAAAGGATATTAGACGACACTCAGCCCAAAGATGGAGTAGAACAGATATGAACTAACCACATGGCTATTTCACAACTCATGTTGATATAAAACTACTTCAGAATGTATGACAAGCAACGTATTTCAAGGAATCATATTAAGAGTGTTTTTTAAACAAGCAAACTGCAGTACATCAAATCACTACCGTATTTTTTTTTTCAATTCTTGACAAGGCACATATTAAAATCGAAGTAATAAAATACTAACATTATGGGAAATCACATATTCTTGTGTTTTCATAATTATTATAGGGTAGAGTTAGAACCAAGACCGTCAAGAGAGCTTCCAAAGTTTTAATTGAAAAGTACTATCCAAAGTTGACTTTGGATTTCGAAGTCAACAAGAGATTGACTTCCGAAATCGCAGAGATCCAATCCAAGAGATTAAGAAACAAGATCGCTGGTTACACTACACATTTGATGAAGAGAATTCAAAAGGGTCCAGTTAGAGGTATCTCCTTCAAGTTGCAAGAAGAAGAAAGAGAAAGAAAAGATCAATACGTTCCTGAAGTTTCCGCTTTGGACTTGAAGAAGACCAAGGGTCAATTGATTGTCGATGCCGATACCGACAAGTTGATCAAATCTTTAGGTTTCAAGTTGCCAACCCAAGTCACTTACATCTCTTCCAACAGAGGTCCAAAGAGATACAGAAACTAAATACATTTATTTAATTCACAAAATGACCTAAATATTTAAAGATTTAAAAAAAAGAATTAATTTTGTTTTTGTTTTGTCTTATCCTTTGTTGTGTTTATATATAACTTATGTTTATTTTTTTTGTGGAATTCAATTCTATAAAATTTATATCGAAAGAAAATCCAGAAATCTAATCTTAAGTATTAATTAATCACATCCTTATTCTATTACATATACTCGTAGCAAAAAAACACAAAAGATAAATAAGGAAAGAAAAAATAGAGCTACTTATCTTGATTTATTTTAGTTCATCTCTCTGACTATCTTTAAACAATAATCCTTCAACTTCTCCAACCTCGCCTCCAAACCAGTCTTCAACCCCTTTAACCCTTCGATGTACATCTCCAAACACTCAACCAGCTTGATGAACCCAACGTTGAACCTTAGCCGAAACAACAATACTCTTTCAAATACCTCATTGTAACCATGCTGCAACTTCAAACTCTCCTCAATGTAATCCCGAATAGGCAGCACCGTGAATTGGAGAAACCGTGTGTCTTGGTCTTGTACTGAATCATTCGTGATTTCCAAAAGGTGTCTGTTGCTATCCTTTGATTCAGCTTCCAAAGGATCGTAGATTGGGTTTTTGTTGATGTGGATCGAAGTTGGTGGCGTAATGAACTTTGTTTCAACGATGTTGTTGGATTTCGAATGGAAAGGGGTGGAGATGGATGAGCTTGTTAGATTAGACACATTTGTCTTTGTCTCATCTACCTCTTTCAAGTTCGTTCTCGCTGTATCAACAATTGAAGATGTTGATGAAGAGGACGAGGCATTTATGGTTGTCATTTTTGAAGCAAATGGGTTTCGTGTTGGTATGCCCACCATGAAGTCTTCTAGACAACCTCTCTTGTTACCATTGGTTTTCTTTGATGTTGAAAGCTTACGCTTCTTTGTATGCTCTGTTTTAACGAGCTTGTATTTCGGTGTTGATGTGTGTCGGACATCGCCGGGTTCTGTTTTGATGATAATTGAGTCCATTTTTGCCTGTTACTGATTAAAGATTTGATTCGTGGAAGAAAAGAGGGAAATGAAGACGTGGGATAGGTTACGTTTTCCCTTCTTTTTATACAAGTGCGATCGATCCCTCTTTTTTTAATTTTTTTTCTTTTTTACAGGTGCTTCATTTTTTCATTTAAATATATTGCCTAAATATAGTGTTTACAGCTTGGATAGTTATTTCAAATAACCTTCATCAACGAGCCACTTCTCAACGTCCTTTGAGTCCCTGTTAACCCAGTTGCTCTTACTTTTGATGGTTTCCAACGACTGTGCCAACCCTTGGTTGAAACCAGTGGTGTTTTTACCTTCGAAGAACTTTTCAATCTCAGCGTATTTATCCATAGATGTAAAACCAGAGGTACAAATTTGCACGACCGATCCAAGCATGGATAATCCAGGTGGGAGCAACTTGTAGATCTCATCCCAGTGTTCGGTCATCCAAGTGTACAGCGTTTCGACACCCAACTTGTGTGCACGCATACCTTGCATTGGAATGTAGATGTCCTGAGATCTGACTTTACCGGTCAGCAAAGATTTCAAAACGTCATTCAAGATGGAAACGTTTTCGAATCTTCCTAATGCTCTAAGAGCAGCGATCTTCTCGTCGATCGATTGTGGATTTTCGTAGATCTTCAACAAGGCTTGGTATTCCAATTCGCCACCTTTGGATGCCACAGAGTTGAAGATGGTGGCTCTCAAGTTTGGATGAATTGCATCTTTGTTACCCACGATGTATTCGGCAAACATCTTCCGGATGGCACCCAACACTTTGACGTCTTCCGAGGAGGCAGCAGCACCAAACAACAAGGCTTTCAATCTTTGGTCAAGGAACGACTCGTCTTCCTTGAAAACCCAGCCGGACTCGTGACATTTCTTGGCAACTAATTCACCAGTTAAGGATTTCAAAGCTTTTCTAACTTTTTCATCTTCAAACATCCAAGCAGCACGTAACGAGGAGATTCTGGTGATGATTTCGTCCCAAACAAAGAAAGACGTTTCGTTCTTCCAACCAGACACTAAAGATAGTAGGTTGGTTGTCTTGGAATAACCGGAGATCGATAAGGCACCAGCATCTGCAACTAGACCAATTCTGTCCTCGACGGATAACTTAGAGGCAGACAAGCCTAACTTTTGCCATCTTTCAGATTCGTAGCAAACTCTGTAGACACCAGTGGAATTACCGTTGATCTTGAAAAACTCTTCTTTTGGTAAGTCCATCGATCTATCGTTGAACACAATCGATTCATCCAACCCTTTGTCTGTCTTCAAACCTAAAAAGATCGGATAGATAGCAGTGTCATCTTCAGGTGCAACATCACCTGTGGTTAGGTATCTATGTTGCTCAACGGTAATCTTGTCCTTCGTTTCATTGACACTGACTAGCGGATAACCAACCTGGGTGGTCCAAACTTTCATCGTGTTTTTGACATCTTTACCTGAAACCTCGGCCAAAGAGATCCACAAGTCCTCCGTAGTGGCATTACCATAGGAATGTGTCTTCAAGTATTTGGAAACACCTTTGATGAAAATATCCTCACCTAACCAGTTTGCCAACATTCTCAAGACAGATGAACCTTTCTCATAGGAAATGGCATCGAAAATCTGGTTAATCTCATCAGCTCTCTTGACTGGAACTTCAATTGGATGTGAAGATCTCAAACCATCTAAAGTTAATGCAGATTGTAAAGAATCTCCAACAAAGTTCTCCCAAACTTTCCAATCTTTCTCAAAATGGTTACAACATTTCCAGGACATATAGGTGGCGAAGGATTCGTTCAACCATAAGGAATCCCAAAAGTCCATGGTACAGATGTTACCGAACCATTGATGAGCCAATTCGTGGGCAACAACCTCAGAGACCCTCAATTTGGTAGCTAAAGTGGACTTCTTTTCATCGAAAAGTAGGTCAACCATACGGTAGGTGATCAACCCCCAGTTTTCCATAGCACCGGCAGAAAAATCGTGAATACCAACCATATCCATCTTTGGTAGCGGGTATGGGATATCAAACACTTTTTCGTAATATTCCAATGCTTTAGCAGCCAATTCAACCGACATTCTACCACCATCTTGGTAACCTGGTGTAGTATAAACTCTAACTGGGATGTTTCTAAACTTGTAATCGGATTCAATGTACTTCAAATCACCAACGATAAAAGCAACCAAGTAAGTTGACATCAATGGGGTAGTGTTGAAGACAACTTTCTTGGTGGTTGTATCGACTTCAATTTCCTCTTTGACGTCCATGTTGGACAAACAAGTCAATTTCTTGTCAGCAACTAAGGAGATGTCGTACGAAGCTTTCAAGTTTGGTTCATCGAAACAAGGGAACGCTCTTCTACAATCTGTAGGTTCCATCTGGGTAGTTGCTAAGTATTTGGTTTCACCATTCTCTTCATAGGTGGATCTGTAGAAACCTGCCATCTTGTCATTCAATTCACCAATGAACTTGATTGACAATTTGACCGATTCCCCAGCTTTTAAAACGTTGCCTTCAAATTTGAAAGTGGACGACTGGTCATCAGAGTTGTAGGTAACATCAATAGGTTCAAAAATGCCAGCATCAGTAGTCAATTTGGTCTCTAAAAGTTCCAATTCCAAAGTGTTCAAAGACACAAAGTCGCTGGAATCCTTGACATCTAAGGAGATGGTAACATCTCCGTTGAACTTGAAAGTATCGAATAGTGGCTGTAAAGATAATCTGTAGTTTGTAGGCTTGACGTTTGTTGGAAGCAATTGTCTACCGGGAACGGCAGACGAAGTTGTAGATGAGTGGCACATTTCTAGTTTCCGATGGAATCCCGAGCAAGAGTGGCTGTGGGACGACCAATTGGAAGAGGAGAAGTGTCTTGTTGAGATCAACTTGAGCGCAGGAACTCTGGATGGCGAGCTGGGCAAAGTGGCTACTTTGGAGAGCCCGCGTAACACGGCGGTGCTGCTGGGGGAGAAGAACTGGAGGAGCCCTGTGGAGACGAGCTTGAGTGGGGGCATCTCTCTGTGTATGTGTGTATCTATGTATCTATGTATCTGTGTATTAGTGTATGAATGTATGCTATATATGCTCAGGTGTGTATGTACAGGGATGGGTGTGGAATGGAGTGCCAGTTATAGGTAGCTTCTGGGAGAAGGAATTCGGTTTCTTCACGGTTGAAATTTCAACGGCCGCAGAGTTTTGGCTGTGGATCATTGTGCACTGATGATTAGCTATTAAGTTAGGTAATTTACAATTACGTGTCTGATGACTATATATGTACTTACTATAAGCACATTGTGGATTAACGTATGTGCATCGGCATGTATAAATCGATCGATATATATGCATGTATATATATGTATTCTACTAGTTATCCATAGTTTATCTATCGTGATTTACGTCTTTATTTTGTGATTATACAATCCTGCCTATTTCATCATCCTGTTCTTTCAATGAGGTGGACGCCACTACCACTCTCCACAATCTCGCTCACGTCTCCAACTTGCAACTCAAACGCAGCTTTCTCAAACGGAGGTTGCATCTCTCCTCTACCAAAGAATCCTAGATCCCCGTTCTTTGCATGGGATCCACAGTCACTGTTGTCCAATGCCAGTTCGCTCAATGTGGCTTCCCCGTTCTTGATCTTGGATTCGTAATCTCTCAAAATCTCTATAGCTTCTTCTCTCGTTCTTGTAATCGTAGGAGTCTTCCATGATGATGGTCTTCTCACATCTTTGTGCTTAACAAGCAAGTGACTTGCTCTCACTTTGGTTGGTTTCTGGAGACCGTTGGAAAGATACTCGTTCAACTTGGATTGATCCGTGCCTGGTGGAGCTTCCCATGAGGATTCCTTTGTTTCAGGGTTGAAATAATATTCTTGGTTGTGTGTTTTTGAAATTCTAATCGACCACGGCTTTGGTAGGCCGGTATAGGGATTGATTGATGACTGTTTGAAAGAATTTCACAAGCGAAGGAGCGTGTTAGTAATCCAATTCTAATTGCAATATACAAATGTTTTTCAAACATCTATCCAATTCTATATTATAGCTATACATACCATCTTATAGTATTTATCTATATAAGAGTGTATTAATTCTGATTGAAAATAATTCAAATGTAGCAAGCGTCTTTTGTTTCCAACTTGTTTTCTTTCCAGCTAGCATAGCTATGGCTCTAACCAGCCAGCCTCGCCTCCTGCGCAGTCACTTCTGATTACGTAATTTAATATGTATACATCCACCTCAGATTATATTCAAAATCTATTGTCGTTCATCATTTCTTAGCAACTAACTACTTCGTTAACTTATCGTTCTTTCTATTTCTGTTAGTATTTTAAGTTTATGACGTTCAGATGTAGTAAACAGTAGTGCTGGCTTGATCTCTTCAATTCCGCTGATTCCCCCCCCCCATTTCCTCCTTTAGCACGCTCTCACTTTTTTTTTCAAAAAATGGTATGAAATAGGGGAGAAAATTCGATAGGAAAGTTACTTACTATCAAAAATATTGCCCTGCAACTGAATTTTTTAACTTAGCGTTTGTCATTATCTTCCCTACTTGTTTCTCAATGCCATGTAAACTACTTTGTGACTCAGTGACGGGAGTACAGAGTCAGACTTATTATTTGGTAGCCTGTAGACTTTCGAAGTACGAGTATAGTATGTAGCGTAACTTTCTATACTGGGCATTATGATGAATATTCCAAATGGACTGTGGGAGAATTCTTCATAGCAAGAAATAATTGAAACCATTTGTTCAACATCATTACAGTTCTCCTAGCGTAGTTACCTTACTAAATACTACGAGTAAATTGTGGATATATTTTGTCAATTGCATAAAAGCCTTTTATGTACAACGACAGACATCTTCCACAAAATGATGTTTGCATCGACTTCTAATTCGAAACGAGAACTTTCACGTGATTGATTGCATATCTGAAGCAAATGGAGCGAATAAGTTGACCATCAATTTAATCGCTTGGTATATTAGCTCTTTTGAAAATCGGTCACCAGATAAGTGAGAAAAAGTGGCCCATTTTGAAAATTGGTGGTCGAAAAATATCCCAGTTCTGTATTGTCTTTGCAATCTTTATATAATAGACTCAATGATTTTTTGGGGTTTTCTGTATAAATAAACACTATTGACTTACTTACTTCTTTAAAATATAAAAACTATAATCCACTCCATAAGATTGACCTTTACTTATTGACAAGATTTAACCTTTAAAATTTCTTCCATTTTTCATTTTCCATAGACTATCACTATTAGAACTCAGTTGAAGAGCAGAGTAGCGATCCAGTTCGTACTCAGGCACATTCTTAGCCTACAAGCTTTTCTGCTTCTTTCATAAACCATCCGATGATAGCTCTTGAAGCAATCGGGAACTCAAAGTGATTATCCGTACTTGTAGTTTTAATTCAGCTTGAAACATCTTGAGCAGCCGTTATTTGAGAGAAAGTCCATTTCATCAAGTACATCGCTTAACTTTCAGGGCCGTTTATGGCCATTCCTTCTAAATATCATGTAGTTTAGACTGTTATCAATATACGTAATTGCTTGCTTCATTACCCGTTTCATTTATAGTTGATATCGATAATTTAAGGTGCTTATAGTAAATGAAGATCTAGATAGACTGTAAGGTCACATAACTGGGTGACAGGGTAAGATAGAGTAGCCGATTTGGTGATGACAACATTGGAAAGACTTTCTCCTTGTTAGTGTACTTAAGTGCAAGAAATCACTAAGCAATTTGTCTAAAATTTACCATATAGTACTCTTTAGTAGGTAGGTAGGATTTTTGATATTTTTGGTATTTTTGGTATATAATACTAAATATATTGTTTTATCCCTTGAAACAAATCATAAGGCAACTTACGTTAGTGACAGCAGAGAGGGGCTGCCCGGCCTTTACCGGCATAATAATAATAATAATAAATCTAACATTCTCGTCGTTAGGCCCATTTAGCAGAGCAGTAGCCCCACCAGTGAACTATGCACGTTACATAACCTTATCTAACTAACTATAACCCCTGACAGCAGAGAGGCGCCACCCGGCCCCCCCAATGAAGACTACCTTTGTGTGGCATGTTTTTTCTATTGTGATGAATTTTCTGGTGCACTAAATTTACCAAGGACACCCTGGGTGGACAGTTAACAATGTTTGTTTGTTTGTTTAATCTATATTCTCGGCGTTAACAAGATATCTGTCATCTTGAATTTCTCCGAGCGGCATTAAAAACCCCTAT